>JAHXMU010000366.1:191856-271507 GCA_019455685.1 Philornis downsi | reverse complement strand
GTCTTCTCTTCTCTTCTCTTCTCTTCTCTTCTCTTCTCTTCTCTTCTCTTCTCTTCTCTTCTCTTCTCTTCTCTTCTCTTCTCCTCCTGTCCAATCGCTGAGAACGGCGACGAATTGACATTTCACGATCGTCATTAGCACTGGTCGCTACGGCTGCAATATTTTCTTCGGTACGCACTCTACGCATGCGAGTCGATGGATTTATGTCCAACAAAGTAAATTTGGTGCGAAGTTTGGAGATAACAGCACGAATTGTTGATTCAGCAGGTCGATTATGATGACCATAAAATGGTCGTATCAAATGCTGCACATTTGTCACAGAGGACGAATTTTGATAATAAATTTCAACGATTTGCAATCGTTCCTCGTATGTTAGTCTTTCCATGATGAAATGACAGAGTATACTGTACACTTTTCACTTTGACAGATGACGTTTGACGTCATTACCAACCAGTGCTGCCAACCTGAAAAACTTAAATCGTAAAAAAATCACTCTGTATAAATTATAACATTCTTTGATTCTTTTTCTATCTAGTCCTTAGGCATGTTCCACCTATTCTCCAACCCCAACAAACTTATGTAAAAGGAGACAGAAATCCAACACTTCCTTTGCCTAAGGGTTTGCTTAAAGTTATTATATATTAAACAGTTTGAAAAATTCACTCTAAAAATAGATTTCCAGTCTTTGAAAGAGTGATTTAACAAGGGGAGAAACAAAGTCCAAATCCAGGGAGGTTGTCAATAATATTTCGTACACCATTCGAATTTTAGTTTTCTTTGTTTTTTTTTTTATTTTCTAAAATTTTTGCATTCAGTAACTTTAAAAGCGAGCAATTCATTGCCATGTGACCTCTCAGATTATTAACTTCTCTTTTCTGCTTGTTTCTACCCCCAAAATATGACAAAACTTTTGTGTGACCAACTAAATACTCGCAACACTCCTTTTGATTTTTATTTAAGTTTTTATTCAAAAACTGCTGCGAAATTTGAAGGCTTACATTTGCTCAAAAATTTAGTTTTTGTTTGCTGAAATCATTGTAATGACCATAACCAGCAAGTTGGTCAATGTGTCAGTGAAGTGAGTGTCTTTACTCATATAAATTGGTTGGTTACATAATTTACATTTACAGCATTATTGGTTATAAATAATCAGAAAAACAAATCGTTTATAATACAATATCAACAGACTCGAAGAGGCACAGTGGTACGAAGAAGCATAAATTGGTAATGTTTGCTATTCTATCTCGCAATCTGTCTTTAACCGACAAAAATTTTAAATTGACTAAAAGTAAACATTTGAATAACGTTGTTAAAATTGTACAGATATTACTAAACCTTCTAAGTCTTTACACAGTAAAACAGCCAAATTTTAAAATTTGTTTACTTTGTGGAAAAAATAATAAATTGGAATCTATTTTGGAACTAAGCGGTAATTCTATTGTGTTTAGCTCTCAGTCTATAGTTAACTTGCGATAACTTGCCAAAAGGTTTACAACCGAATAACGTTTACAAATTACTGCATTTTATTATTAAATTTCCAATTCTGTGAGAAATGTTCAAAAGCTGATGTCGGAAGAATTGCCACTGCGTCAAATTTTCAGTGAGTTAATATTACTAAAACTTGAAAAGATTTGTTGTTTTAGCGACAAATTTAGTTCGGTAGGTATGAGGTACTTTGGTGAAAAGTGGCAACCTTATAAAACATATGTTTTAAGTTTGAAGGCGCCAAGTTGTTTAGTATTTTTATTGGAACCATCAGAAGCAAACGATATTCGTGAATTTGTAAACATAGATAAAAACGGTCACTGATATGTCATTCAAAATTTTTTCATTTCAAAGGTCTCAGTCTAAACAATATTAAAGCCGAGTTAGATTCTTCCTCGGGTGAGTCTGCTCCTTCGTTTACGACTGTAAAATATTAGGTAGAACAGTTTAAACGAGAACGTGCGAGCTGCCAAGACAAACACCGTAGTGGTCGACCAACTGAGGTGTTCACGCCAGACACGATTAAGAAAATCCACAAAATGGTCTTGGATGATCGTCGGCTGAAGGTGCGTGAGCTAGCTGAAATGATGGGCATTTCAAAAAGTGCTATACATCGTATATTAACCGAAGATTTGAAGATGAGAAAGCTGTGTGCAAGATGGGTGCTGCGTTTGCTTTCAATGGAGCAAAAACTCCGTCGTGAGGATGTTTCAATAGAATGTTTGGCGATGTTTCTCCGCAATAAAGTCGAATTTTTGCGTTGATTTATAAACAGGGCTGAGATTTGGGTCCGCCACTTCCCATCTGAGACAAAGGAACTCAAAGCAGTGGACTGGAAAGGGAGGAACGTGTCCAAAGAAGACGAAAACGGTTCTGTCTGCAGGCAGGATCATGGCGTCGGTTTTTTGGGATGCACATTAATTTATTTTTATTGATTATCTTTAGAAAGGAAAAACCATCAGAAGGTAATTATTACACTAACTTATTACAGCGTTTAGGTGATGAAATTATGGGAAAAGGCCGCATTTGTCGAAAAAGAAAGTGTTGTTTCATCTCCAGTTCACTTCAGCTCCAGTTAATATATCCACTATTGCGATGGCTAACATTAATGAGTTCAAGTTCGAATTGCTTCATCGCGCACCTTATTCGTCGGATTTATCAACCTCGGACTATTTTCTATTTTAAAACTTGAAAAAACAGATCGATGGTAAAAGATTTGCCAACATTGAAGAGGTGGAGTCTGCAGTTGATGGCTAATTTAAGGACAGTTCTTCTTCGACAGTTCTTACTATAAACAGGGTATAGGAGTTATTGAATAACGTTGGAAAAAGTGTATCGAGGTAAAAGGAAATTATGTTAAATATTAAGGACATCTTTTCCCCAACTTTTTTGTAGATTCCGGTTTTAGGCTAGTTTCGTGACCGCCCTCGTATATATTTCAAGTTTTTCGAACATTAATATTTTAATGCACATGACATGACAACGCATGCTGTAGAGCTCCATCTTTCATTGGACACTGTGATGTAGGCTATTAGATTATCGGCCGTCGGTCATCGGTCATTGGTCATTGGCCAGTCCACTTCTTTTAGTATGCTAAATGTAGTGGTGGTTACACCAAAAACCTTCACAAAATCTTGTAAAATGAAATTGCAAGATAAAATTGACTTCCTAAAGATATCAAAAGCCAGAGTGTTAAAGGGTTTGGATGATTATTTCGGCATGACAAAATTGTTTTCCTAATGGGTGCAGCATTTGTTAGCCGCAGAATAAAAACATCAATAAAGGGTGTTTTTTTAATCGTAGTTTTTTTTTAATCGAATAAAATACTCAAATTTGCATTATTATTAAAATTTTTTATTGGAATCGATAAATTGCTCTTTGCCATTTAATTTTTAAAGATAATTTCATGTAAATGTTTTCCGCGGCTCCGTCTCAAAACGTCTATTCGGAAGGTCCAATTTTTCGTCACTTTTTCGAGCATTTCGGCCTGTATTCCACGAATAACGCGTGTTATGTTATAATGTAAGGCTTCAATAGTGGTCGGTTTGTTCACATAGACTAACGACTTGACATAACCCTACAAGAAATAATCGAGAGGCGTTAAATCGCAAGATCTTGGGGGCCAAATTCATCCTTCAACATATTCATTGTTTCACGAGCAGTGTGGCATGTTGGACCACCCTGATGAAACCACATGTCAACCAAGTTCAACTCAGCCAATTGGGGCAAAAAATTCGCGTATCATGACTCGATATCGTTCGATGTTGATGGTAACGTTTCTTCCACGGTCGTCTTTGAAGAAAAATGGACCGATGATGCCACCAGCTCATAAACCACACCAGACTGTCGTTTTTTCGGGATGCATCGGTAATTCATGTATGGCATGTGGCTGTTCATCACTCCAGATGCGACAGTTTTGGTTGTTTACGTATCCGTTCAGCAAGAAATGAGCCTGATCGCTGAACACAATTTTTCGATAAAACAGCAGATTTTCATTGAGCTTTTCTAAGGCCCATTCACCAAAAATTAGACTTTGTGATAGGTCATTTGTCATTCCATGATGAAATGGCAGAGTATACTGTACACTTTTCACTTTGACAGATGACGGTTAGGCGCCATTATCAAGTAGCGTTGCCAACCTGAAAAACTTAAATCGTAAAAAATCACCCTATATATTACAGAAACAAAGTGCTGTTTTTGGAGCAGTTTAAAGATAATTAAATGAATTTTTCATGTTATATGTGACCACGACAAAACATGGACCGACCACCATACTCCGGAATTAAGCCGACAGGCGGCTGAGGGAAAAGTGAAGTAAAAATGCAATAGTCGGCAGGTGATGTTATTGTGTCTATATTTTGGAACGCAATTGGCGTCCCATTCATAGATTTCCATGAAAAAGGAAAACCGAAATATATGACATTTTTGTATCGATTAAAAGGCGAAGTCTAGAAAAACGATTCCAAAGTGGCGAAAAATAAAGTGGTCTTCCACAGAATCAATACACTATTTTACAAGTTGATGATTTCAATGACAAAATCTCAAGTACTAAAATTCACGATCTGCCACCGGCGACTACTAATGGTTTTTTATCTCAAATTGAAAGTCCACGTAAGGAGATTTGAGTCATATGATGAGATGGAGTGGAAACTGAATAGTATTATATTTATGAAAGTTTTGATAAATACTGCTATGTAGATGCATTGAAATGGTGTAAAAGTAGTAGTGTCGAAAAAGACCATGTTAATGAATAAAGGCCAATTTCGGAAAAGAATAGTTTTTCATGCTCAAATGCTTGCATCGTAGTCACACCGCAGTCGCTGAAGCATCACTTAAGTGACGACCCAACATAATCTTCAATTCTATTGTACCGATTATTGTTCAACACAAGATCATCTCTAAGTGTATTTACTTCTATGAAGATGCATTAAAATTGTGTCATTGTAGTATTTTCAAAAGAGACCATGTTGATGAATAAAGGCCAATTTCTCAAAAAATTCGTTGTTTGTCCTCGAACGCTTTCATCGATGTTATATACCGTAGTCAACTTACTTCTATTAAGCATCACTTTGAAACGTATTGATCAACACAAGATCATCTCTAAGCATATTTAAAATCCCTTGTTAGAAAATGGGGCGTTTTGGAAACTTTGGCATACGGTTTTAGACCAAAAAAAAGTAACCTAACCACGATGTAATTTTGAAATTAAAATCTTACTTTTCGCATGCCCAGATATTTCTGTAAATAATCTCAATTATTCAAAAAAAAAAAAAAAAACGAAGCAGATTCCCTTGCATCTTATGGATGAGACATGGGAGAGCTTCCCACATTCAATGTGCTTACACGCGTTTTGTTTCTAGACTCACTTAGTGGGACCTGCAGTTTAAAGACGATTCCGAATGTCACAGTTTGAGTAGCATTTAAAAGGTTTTTCGATTACTCGGCTGTTCGTCAGACACATCGCCATGACTGCCGTTTAAACAATGACAGGTGGCTGCATGCGGGGTTGAGCCAGCAATCATGTCGTGTGTACTGACCATCGTGCCACGTTCAGTCACAATTTTAATTACTCGGTTAAGTTAAATCCATTCCACTGTGCAAACCGCTCTCTCCGTCTTCTCTTTTATATCATCTGTATCTGCTTTTTTCCTGTAATCTCCCGTCGCACACTTCAATTCACTTTAAAATTACTTTCGGTTTTATGAAATTTTCTTCATTTAGCAAAAAGATGAAAAAAACTCCTCATTTGCTATTTCTAAACATAAACCCAGTGGTAGCAGTCATATTTGCACAGTCATGGCTGAGATTTCTTTTGCGCCAAATATAAACACTTCCTGATCCAGTTTGAGAGCAAAGCACAGACACACTCTTTTAAGCAGCCTTAGTTTACCCTAAAACCTGAAAAGCAGACCCACATTCACATCCCGCATGTGAGCCGTAATCACCTAACACAAGACCTCAAACTGAACCAACAAATCGAGTTAAAAAAGGCGAATAAAATCATTAGACGTCTGTACTTTTACTTTTTTTCTCCATCATCTGGTTTACACATTAAATGCAACGTCTTAGCTTTTTGTTGCTATCTTGCACCAGGGAAATAGAGTAATTTTTAGAAAATAATAACAATTACAGCATGACATAATTTGAATATCATTGACACCAGATTCGGTTAGATTAAAACACAAAGGCTTTATAGCACGGGCCGGTTTGAGGTTACACGAGCACCGCGCCTAAAACAATTCAATACCCTACTGAAAGTTTTGTGGATCATGTGCTGAAGTTTGTTACAGTAATATATTGAGATTTTTATTCTGCGGCTAACAAATGCTGTACCCTTTAGGAAAACAATTTTGTCATGCCAAAATATTCATCCAATACCTTGAATACTGTGGCTTTTGATATCTTTTGGACGCCAATTTTATCTTGTAATTTCACTTTACAAGAATTTGTGAAGGTTTCTGGTGTAACCACGACTACATTTAGCATACTAAAAGAAGTGGACTGGCCAATGACCAATGGCCGATGACCGACGACCGATAATCTAATAGCCTACATCACAGTGTCCAATGAAAGATGGAGCTCTACAACATGTGTTGTCATGTCATGTGCATTAAAATATTAGTATTTGAAAAACTTGAAATATATACGGCATATACTAACAAAGGAGACACAAAAGAGTTGCGAAAATTTTTCTTTATTTTTCAACATAATCTACTTTTAGTTCGATACTCTATTTCCAGCGATATTCAATAGCTTCTATACCCTGTTTATAGCCATCAACCGCAGACTCCGCCTCTTCATTTTTGGCAAATCTTTTACCACTGAGCCATTTCTCTAAGTTTGAAAATGGAAAATAGTCTGAGTGATTTGAATCTGGCGAATAAGATGAGTGATGAAGCAATTCGAACTTTAATTCATTAATGTTAGCCATCGCAATAGTGGATGTGTGAACTGGAGCATTGTCCTGATGAAACAACACTTTGTTTTTGCCAAATGCCGCCTTTTTTCCATAATTTCATCGCCTAAAGGCTAATAAATTAGTATAATACTCGCCGTTGATGGAGTTTCTTTTCTGAAGATAATCAAACGCATCCCAAAAAGCAGACACCATAACTTTGCTGCAGATGGAACCACTTTATCCTTCTTTGGATACAATTCTATCAATTCAGTCGACTGCTTTGACTGTCCCTTTGTCTCAGGGACATCTTCAAATCTCATCTTCAAATCTTCAGTCAATATACGATGTACGAGGTGTGATCAAAAAATAACCATTATTTTCAATTTTCTCAAAAAGTATTTATTTATTTATCAATAACTATCTTGTCTCCTTCAAAGTAATCCCCCTCAGATATAATACACTTACGCCAGCGTTTCTTTCAATCCTCAAAACACTTCTGAAGCGCGCTTTTTGGTATCGCCAACAGCTCCTGTTTCGATTTTTCTTGTATCTCCTCAATCGTAGCAAAACGCTTTCCTTTCATCGGTGTCTTCAGTTTTGGGAAGAGCAAAAAGTCAGTGGAGGCCAAGTTCGGTGAATACGGTGGTTGAGGCATGATTGTGGTTTTGTTTTTGTCCAAAAACTTACGCACAAACATCGATGTGTGAGCTGGTGCGTTATCATGGTGCAAAATCCATGGTTGGGTTTTCCACAATTCTGTGCGTTTCTGACGAATTGATTCGCGCAAACGGCGCATAACTTCAGGGTAGTATTACCTATTGACCGTACGAACTTGTGGCAAGAATTCATGATGCACCACGCCATAGCAATCGAAGAAAACAGTGAGCAAAACTTTCACATTTGACCGAACTTGACGTGCTTTTTTCGGTCTTGGTCTCTTCTGAACTCTCTCATTGGGATGATTGGGCTTTGGTTTCAATGTCAAAGCCATAATTCGTCCCCAGTTATGACCTTTTTGAGGAAATCTGGATCGTTGTTGACGACGTTCTACAGCTGCTGAGCGATGTCCATACGACGTTGGTTTTGCTCAAAATTTAGCAATTTTGGAACAATCTTCGCTGCCGCGCGTTTTATGCCTAAAACATCCGTAAAAATTGCTTGGCATGAGTCGAACGATATGCCAACATCATCAGCAACCTCTCTAATAATGATTCGAGGATTATTCAAAATCATTTTCTTCACTGTTTCAATGTTTTCATCGGTTATTTACGTGCTCGGGCGACCAGGACGAGCATCGTCATTGACATTTTTTCGGCCTTCCTTAAACCGGTTATACCACAATTGAACTTGTATTCTGCTCATAGTAGACTCGCCAAACGCCACAGTCAACATTTCAAATGTCCTTGCACATTTCATTTCATTTTTTTTGCACAAAACTTAATACAGTTTCTTTGATCCATTTCTTCGAATAGTAAAAAATCGAAGAGCACATAAAAACACGACTTACCTTTTTATCTGTCAAAAACAAACTAACAATCCAAAATGGCTGATATTGTCCACATATATAACAGACATGTGTACCAACATAACAGAAAAAAATGCGAAAATCGAACATACGTAACTCACGAAATTTGAAAATAACGGGTATTTTTTTATCACACCTCGTATGGCACTTTCCTATCATTTCAGCTGGCTTATGCACTTTCAGCCGACAACCATCCAATACCATTTTGTGGATTTTCCTAACTATGTATGGCTTGAACATCTCAATTGGTCGACCACTATGGTGTTCATCTTGGCAGCTCGTACGGCCTCGTTTAAACTCTGCTACCCAATATTTTACAGTCATAAATGAATTAGCAGACTCCCCCAGACTAGAACTTAGCTCTGCTTTAATATTGGTTGGGCTGACACCTTTTAGATGGAAATATTGAATTACAAAACGGCGACCAATTTCTTCCATATTTACTAATTTACTAAGATCATTTACCTTTAATGGTTCAAATAAAAATACTAAACAAAGTGGCGTTTTGAAATTTAAAACATATGTTTTATAAGATTTTCATTTTTCACCAAAATAAGATCCTTTTTTAAAACTACTGTCACTATTTATACATTAGGTCGGCTAGTTTTTAACCGACTTGGACCGTCATTCTTTCGAGTGTAGGTGTAATAAAGAACAATTTTGAAAATGTTAGTTCCACGTTCATGTCGGCGATTTATGTCAGATCAGCTAGTTTTCGAACCGCGCCCGTACCGTCGTTCTTTTGGGTGAAGGTGTAATAAAGAACAATTTTGAAAATTTTTGTTCCCCGTTTCATTGGCCGAGCATTAGAAGCGTGAGAGGCTGCTCCCAACAGCTGTTGAGCGTGATATTTCATAATGTAGCAGTATTTCCAGTTATGTTTGCGTGAAGATCTATAAGTCGACCAGAGATTCAAGTTCTACGTTACTGTCTGATATGTTTTAATATGTGAATATTTTAATATTTGTCGATTTACTAGCCAACTACAGTGTTAATGATCCAAAATTTGAAATCTTAACAGTAATTAGACTTTATGCGTCCAAGTGTTTATCTTCAGTGATACTGAATTCACGTCATCATTAACGTTAAGTTTCCATACTTAAATAGCCAACTACTAGCGAAATTGTTTAATTTTTCAGTTCCGCTGCAATAAAGCATTATATGACCGATCTTGGCCTGAACAGCTTTAATTCGTTTTTTTACTGTTCGTTAGAGTCTCATATCACCAACAATTAGTGGAGAATTTTTCATTTATCGTTGGCACGCAACCCGTTGCAACACCGCCAGCGCCACTGCCACTTTACCGGCATGCAGTTTCTTCTGTCGATTGTATAATGTTGTCGAAGTTGCTGCTACAGCATGGTAAGCAACTCCCCGAATATTGCAACTTCGTGTGTTTTGGAGCATATTCCAACAATGTTTTGGACTCTTCTAATCTGGCATTTTGTATGGCGTTTGCTACAATTATTCACATATTATGCCCGAGACTGGTTCAGGTAAACGCTTAAATTTTCTTTCTTTTCTGCTGTTGCATCATGCAAGTGGAGCAGTAACTGCTGGAGTGCAACAAACAACAATTGCTGTGAAATGTTGTTTACTGTTGCCGCTCGAATCAGGAAATCTTGTGAAGAGTTAGTCATTCACAAAATTGTAACATACGAGTACACAAAAATTTGAAATTCATCAACATCTGGGCCAGTGTGTACGATACTCCAATGGCAACCCTCTCAATTCACTGTTTGCCAGATTGCCAGGGCATTACAATAAATTTGTTTGCCATTAGTCTATCATAACAATTTGTTAAATAGTATAATTAGAGAGGAGGAAACAGTAACAAAACCATAGAAATAACAACGAAAATAACAATAAAGAAATGAAATTTCAATGAGACGACCGTTAAAGGCGCAAACGCTTGCATATCTCAATACATTGCAATAGATTGTGTTGGCTTTCAAGTTTCAAATAACGAAATACTTATTTTGCCTTTCGACATGAACATGAAATATGGAAATTTCAATGTAAGCTGGTTGTTATTATTAAACACCCGAATTGTTTAACTCAGTTTCGGTTATGGAACATAACTTTTGCATTATATTATTTAAGTGAATAATCAAATTGCAGCTCTACTGGAGGGCTTAATGGAATTTTATGTAGAGCGGGATAGAAGGAGCGTCATTTCAATTGTATTACATATGTGAGTACACCTCCCAAAAACATCAATAAACCATTACATTTCTATATACATTTCATATTCGAGTGCGATTTCTTTTGCATTATTTAAGAAACAGTTTTACACTGGTGTTCAAATGTATGTTTAATGTATGCTAAATTATTGCAGTTTTATTTGCCATTAAATTATTATCGCTATCTTCCTGACGAATCTGTGGCCGATTTAGTCTGGGTCATTGTCTGGTGGTTGACAAAATATTGAACTTTCCAAAAAAATAGAAAATTTAAAACCAAATTTATTGAATTTTTTAAATGAGTCCTGCACGTAGCTGTTATGTTGATCATGTTGAATCTGTTCTGAAACAGTTTCTTCTCTTTGCTCTTCGAGGAACAGATTTTTTGAATCTGTTCAGAAACAGTTTCTTCTCTTTGCTCTTCGAGGTCTTTCCTGGAACTATGAAAACTTGCCGCCCTATGTAAATCAATTAAATCTCATTTCTTTGCCCACTCTTGAAAAAAGTAGATTTATGTTAAGAGCCATGTTTATTGTTTAGCTAATTTATGGGCAAATAGATTCGCCTTTCCTACTGAGCAAAATTAATTTTAATGTTCCGCAAAGATTTGTCTTTTCTGCCGTTAGTACTCAATACTGCATGAAGTAATTACGAAATTCATAGTCCATTCCGTTGTCGGTTCTCAATATATAACGACATTTATTGTTATACATCGTGTAACGATTCAATCGAAATTATAAAGTGAAAAATACTTAATAGATAATAATTTGCTTTTATTACTGGTTGCCAACGTATGTCACCTGCTAATTGCCGATATTCTATTTGATCTGCGCTCAATATATCTGTGGTCACAACCCATAACAGCCTAAGTCTGTTTTTCAATATTTTCAGTACAGGAGTTTAAAGTTTTGAATCTTCACTGAAAATCAAGAGAAGGTGTTTTTTGGAAAACTTTGCTACAGATTCCATGGAAACGGATTTCTTTACTTAGTTGTTAACAAAAAATAGTTGTTTATTCTCGCAGTCAAAAGTTATTATCGAAAAAGACACTTAGGCTCTTATGAATTGTTGAACGAAAGAAAGTCAAAAAGTTCAAGTTGAGTTAGGCTATTATTCCAGATAAAATAAAAAACTTTAAGTTTGCAGAAAGACCTTAACTCAATTTATTTTTATCAAAAAACGAAATTGTAATTCGGAATAAGAGCTTAACTCAAGTTAGGAAAATAAAATTGTTTCTTTATTTTTTTGGATTAACGACTTAAGTTAATTTAGGCAATGATGAAAAAATTATGTTTATGTTTGTTGTAATCCTAAATTGACTTAGGCAGTTATGCCAAAACAGTCATTTAGAAAAATAACTTAAGTTATTAGGTTTTTTAGGATTAATTGCCTTCCTAGAAGAGGTACAAACATGAAAAATTTAGAGCAAATAAATTTAGATACGCTGAATACGATGGTGCTAATAACTCAATTGTGTCCTAACTCGAGTTAGGCTGTTACGGGTTGTGACCACAGATATATTGAAATTTATTGTTATACATCGTGTAACGATTCAATCGAAGTTATAAATATTTAATAGATAATAGTTTTCATTTATTACCAACGTATGTCACCTGCAAACTACCGATATTCTATTTTGAATTGCCACACTGTCAGCTTTGAATTTGTTTCAAATTTTTTGTTCGATATCTCCCGCCCCTTTTTCCTTTATGTGTGTTGTTGGCGAAATCTCTCGGCATCATCATTTTCAATAATCGTTTTATGTTCCTGCCGGATTCCAGTCATCATCTTTTCTGATCCAGTTGCCGATAATTGCTGCTAATAATATTGCTATGTTGTGTCCTTATTATCCAATGGAAGAAGTGCGTTTGTGTTTGTCTTTGTGTCGTGTCCAATACTCTCGTATAATTGTTGTGTATCTGTTCATTCGTAATGCTATACGTTTAGTTACTCCTTTTATTTCAATTATGGTTATTTTAGTTCTTTTTACTATACTTAAGTTTTGAGATATACTCAGTTACTCGCACTGATGTTTTTAGTATTTTTGGTGTTTCAAAATTATTATATGTCATTTAAAGCCAAAAAATATTATATGTTTTTAATTGATAATATAAGTAAATAAATATTATAATATGTTTTTTGTTCATCAACTATTTAATATTTTATTATTTATTATATAATTTTTATTATACACTTTTTACAACAGATATTATTTTTATTGAACGCAAGATTTAAATGACTGATGCAGCAATTGAATTGTTTCTCTGGCTGTATGACATTTATGAAACCACATTCCCTCACATTCATTTCTTCCATTCTAGGCACGAAAAAACTGGTAAAAACAAACTGGTCATTTCACGATACCGAACACCATTGACTGTTTGCACTTGACATGCCTCATTTTCATAAAAAAAGGTCCAAAGTTTTGCTAGTAGAAGGTACGAGTTTAGTAAAAATGGAGCGCTACACGAATGAACAACGCATTCTCATTGTGAAATTGTTTTACAAAAATGGTGAAAGTTTTGCGGCTACAGTTCGCAAATTGCGATCAATTTGGAGTCACAATAATGCTCCAAAAGAGTCAACTGTAAAGAGATTAAAGGATAAATTTGCCAAAACTAAGTCTGTTAGTGATGTAAAGACAACAGCGCGCCTTCGACCAGCTCGATCGACCAAAAATTTCGCAGCTGTACGTGATGATGTCGCTCAAACTCCATCCACCTCAATTCGATACCGAGCTCAGCAAATTGGTGACTCCAAATCCACTATGCAGCGAATTTTGACGAAAGATTTGCATCTTCATGCATACAAAGTTCAATTGACTCAGGAACTGAAGCCAGCTGACCATGGACAGCGAAGGGAGTTCTTTAACTGGGTATTGGAGAGACAACATGAAAATGTTGATCTTGTCGATAAAATCATCTTCAGTGACGAGGCCCATTCCCATCTTGATGGCTTCGTCAATAGGCAGAGTTGTCGCATTTGGGGTGAGGAAAATCCTCGAGTGATTCACGAGAAGCAAATGCATCCTCAACGTGTCACTGTGTGGTGTGGATTTTGGGCTGGAGGAATCATTGGACCTTTTTTTTATGAAAATGAGGCATGTCAAGCGCAAACAGTCAATGGTGTTCGGTATCGTGAAATGATAACCAATTTTTTCATGCCTGGAATTGAAGAAATGAATGTGGAGGGCATGTGGTTTAAACAAGACGGCGCCACATGTCATACAGCCAGAGAAACAATTCAATTGCTGCATCAGTCATTTCCCGGTCGTGTTACTACGCGTTTTTGGAGACCAGAATTAGCCGCTTAGATCGTGCGATTTAACACCATTGGACTTTTTTCTTTGGGGTTTTTTTGAAGTCGATGGTTTACACGAATAAACCGACGACGACTCAAGTCTTAAAAGAGGAAATTGGACGCTGCATTAATGAAATACCGCAGCATTTATGCAAAACGGCCATTGAAAATTTCATTAAAAGATCGCGTGTGTGCCAACGAAGCCGCGACGGCCATCTGCCCGATGTGTTGTTCCATACATAACCTCATTCTGTCTACTTTACGATATAATAAAGTTTCACGATTTGCTTTTTTTTCTAATATCTGTGTTTTATTTAAAATTTAAATCTTGCGTTCTTGTTGGGACACCCTTTATTACATCAAACAGTTTGTTGCTCCGATCGGATTAGAATGAAATTCTAAATAATTTTATGAATTCTGAATTTTATTTTATTCAGCATAAAGTCATTTTTGGACATTCTAGTATTTTCTCAAAAATCGGTTAAACGTTTAAATCATTTTTTGGCCATTTTGATGCCGATATATGGTTTTGAGGCCCATGTTTCATGTGATCGAAGCTCTGTTAATATATATGTATAAAATAACACAAATGTGATACGGTGGCACTGTTAGCGCTACACAAAATGATTTTCTTATTTTAATGCTTTCTTTACAACTTTACAATTTATGGTTTCTTAATATGCTAAAGGCGGTAAACAGGTGGTAAATAAATAGTACTACGTCTTTAATATAATGGATTTTTTGTATGTCAAGGCCTTCAATAGGAGTTATACGTTTTAAAAAAATCGTACAATTTATTTAAACTATTTTAACGAAAAGTTTCCGTCAGTATAACTTTGAGATTGTAAATTATTTTCAAACTCAATTAAGATGACAGATCAACTCCATTTTAATCATTGATGAAATAAAACAAATGATGAGTTTTTGTTCAAGTCATAAATACAATCTTTTAGTAATGTTATGGAGGTACTTCTTATAAACTCAGGCAATTATTTTTGTAATCATACATATATAAATATGACCAAATTAGCTCAGCTTAAAATAAGTGGAATGAAAAAAAAAAAAATTAAATTTTTTATATCAGCTATATAAAAGTATACCCGTCTTTATAATTTGTTTACTTGATAAATGCGGAGGTTTTGTGTTAAATGTAACTATTGTTTTATTAGTTGAATGGCCTTTTTAACATAATTTGATCGCTGGTTGCAAGAAACTCAGCAACATAATTTGATTAATTTGTATACCCTACACCACCACATGTACAATATATAGTTTAGTACTGCTGATTGTAACTCTTAAGAAGACCAAGCCGTGTGAAAGTTTACATAGGTTCGGTTCTGTGGTTATCCCAGTCTTTGAACTACTGATCCATTTAATACGGCGAGTTTTAGTCCGGAATTCTTGCAGATACTTATGTCGAAAAGACGAAAAAATTAACTAATATAAATAGAAAATCTGCAATATTTATTTTAGTTTTTTCAAAGAAAAATATCTCATTTATTATAAATTCGACAATGTGTGATTTGTACGTTTTCTACGTAATGAACAATTTTGCGGACAAAGTGCAAAACCACAAAAATCCATATATTTCGGAAATTTACAACCAACAAATTAACACTTCTTGTTGTGTTAAATGCAAAAAATTCACTCATTTTCCGCTCTCGAGTGAGTTTAGAAATAGAACGCGTGTAAGCTCACGGAATGTGAGAAGCTCTCTCACATATTTTATTCATGGAATGCTAGGGAATTTGTTTGTTGTTTAGAGTTCCACTTTATTTGCAACAACCGAACGTTTAGAATAAGTAGTCCTGCTAAAACCAAATGCGAAATAAAGCCAAAACAAAGTTAAATTTATTTTTAAAATCGATATAAAGGATTTAATTATACAGTACAGTACAGTGGTGCCACAAGCTTTGACTGAGTCAAGGCGAAAAACTTTCTATTCTCATACGTAATGTATACACCTTGGCCAATTTTTTGCAGTAAAAATATATTTTTGATATTTATATTATATATTTATATTTATATTTATATTTATATTATATATTTATATTTATATTTTCTATAAAAGTTTCGAGACGGCGCTCGAATATGGTTTTTATAAAATACGTTAATGTTTACGTAAACTATCAAAATTGTCAAATAAGAAAGTTATCATTCTATATATTTATTCTATATTTTTACAGGTGGTTCCACACGAAAATATTAGTTTTATGATAACCATCTATATATATAAAAATCAATTGCTGTGCGTTAGTCTCGCTAAAGCTCGAGAACGGTTGGACCGATTTCGCTCATTTTGGTCTTAAATTATTGGTAGAGTATTCCGGAAGGTTTAAAAGGTTTTATTTGAAGTGATAGATGGCGTTGGAGATGAGATTTTTGCAATTAATTTTTTTTACCACATTAACATTTTGAAGGCAAAACAACGTTTGCCGGGTCAGCTAGTTTTCAATAAAAATAAAAGCACTTCAAACCAAATTCTGTTTACGTTTCAAAAACCTATACGAGTAGTTGTTCGCCTATTTGGCGAACGAATTGAGTGATTTGTTTTAAAGGAACAGGAACAATATTGAATTAGCGCATTTATCAGTATTTTTAATTAAATGTTGAAAACAGTCTGAAAAGTTCATGTTTTTTTGGAGATGGGTTCAGGCCAGGTTTTGCCTATTTGGCCGATTTGTGTCAATATTGAATTTAATTTGAACATTAGACAGTTTTACATTAAATTTTAACCTCGTCCCAGGTTCACTGGCGCGACCTCTTTTGTGCTTTTCACAGGTATGGACAAACGAAGGGCCATAGCGCTCTGAACTGGCACCTCCAGACTACAATACGCACCAAACAGTCACTTTTTCCTGATGCAGTGGCTTTTCCGCTATCACTTCTGGGTTCTCCGAAAAGTAAGCATTGAAAGCTTGTTGCTGTAGCATACAATCAATATACGAGTACAGTGGATCACAGCTTATTTTATGCAGTGCATACGAGAATATTAAGCATTGCTTTCGAAATTAAAAGGAATTTGGAAAAAATGTAAATGTCATTTGAAAGAGAAAAATACAGAGTTAACAAAGGAATTATTGGAATTTATTGGTAATGTTCATTTCTTTAATGCTAAGAAATTTGAAAAATATAAAAATAATACAAATTCACAGTTTATTTTATGCATTTTATACAAATTCTTTACGTTTTAATACTTGGTATGGTACCCTTTCTGGTCTATAACAGCTTTAAGGCGGCTAGGAATAGAATTATGTAGTTCTTTTGTAATATCTGGTGACACAGGGTGTCCGTCGGGAAGGTATGCTACTTTGTTTGTTAATAATTTTTGATTAAATGAAAGAGACTGGATCTTACATTCAAGTCCGGGGGTGGGAATATTTTTATTTATTGTTTTATATTCGCTAAATATAAGACAACAACTTTGCAGTTTTCTTTTACAAAACTCCTTTCAGCGTAAAAGTTATAAATCCTAACCATTTTATGTATGCACTGCATAAAATAAGCCGTGACCCACTGTACCTATGCTGTTGTGAATGCTCAGCCGGTTTAATTGTTGCGTGAGTTTGGCTCTATATATGGATGGAGGCGCAAATCCAAATGCAAAATACGCCATAATAAGCAATAAGATAGACCCAATTGATGAGAATGCCGTGGAACATAAACAAATCCGGATTATCCGCCGCACTTGATGATTTCGGCAGTGCGTACATTGCGATGATGCACTGGCCTTACCACATCTGTGACGCTTCCAGTCTCTTCAAATTTCTTAATAATCTTGCCAATTCCTTGATCATAATTGATCAATTATGACGATCATAATCACCCTGCAATGCACGGAAAGTGCACACGTTTGAGTTACCACTTTTGTAGTAAGTTTTAACAATTTTTAGGCGTTCTTCGGTTGTTAAATGATCCATATTCGCAGGTATTTAACGGCTGACAGCCTTGCCAAATGGGTGGATTTGAAACCACTAAATGGATAACCCTGCATGCGTGGTAAACGCTTGACCAATTTTGTTTTAAGGGATCCCGGTGGTCTAGAATTTTCAAAAATCGATTTTTTTTTTGATATTTCGAAAGTATAGGCTTTTAAGAATATACGAGTACTGTCAAAATTTTGGAAGGATATTCCCAGTATTATCGATTCTACAGCCGTTTTAGCAGGTAGATTTAGATGACAACCCTCAACTCTCGCACTGTCCTCCAAGTTCAATGCAAATGGCGCCAACTGCGGGTACTTTAGATACCTATGAGCATCCAGGTATTTAGATACCTATGCTCTAGACGATGACGCACAAGAAATATTGAAACCTATCTATGAAAAATTAACAGCGGATGATTTATTGGAAAGGTGTATTGGTGGTAATAACCAGAACAATAATGAGAGTTTCAATTCTTGTGTCTGGCAGCTGGCGCCGAAACATCAGTTTTTTGGCAAAGAAAAATGATTGATATTGTCACTTATATTTCTGCCTGCACATTTAATGAAGGATTCACCGCTATTTTGAAAATTATGGAGGTCATGGGTATCACCATTGGACCACAAGCGGAGCAACTCGCACGAGACCACGACGCGCTTCGAGTATATATAGAACCAACCGTCGAAGTGTCAATGACTCAAAAAAAGCTCGAACACAGCAAAAAAGTTAGAGGCATGAAGAATCATTGGAGTACGAAGAAACAGAAGGAGTTCTGCATGGTGCTGGAATCACAGATTAAAATTTTCTGAAATTTTTGAAAATATCCTCTCTCAAAACTTTAAACTCAATTAACTCAAAACTACTTTTTTCGGCCTAGTTTTGTAAAAAAAAGCTATTCAACTGAATCGTGTAAAATTTTAGTATGTTGTTTACAACATCAATGGCTATCGCCCGTACTAGAATCGTATTATTATTTCAATTATTTCGTATTTTTTTGATTAAAAAACTTAAAAACTCAGATTTTTAGAGTGTCCAATTCAAATCCGCACCATTTTGTCAATTTTTTTATATTAGTACGGGACATAGCTACAGTCATACTGATTAATAATTTTTTTGGTTTTTATGTTTCAAATAAATAGAAGAGCCAAAATGGATAACATTCCAGGTCCAATGTTTCGGGAGGGTCAACTTCAACTTTAGTCCGTCCTTCCCGACAGACACCCTGTATTAAACTTAATTTTTTTCATTTTTGTATGTATGCATGAAAAGCCTAAAAAAATTAAATATCGTTTTTAATTTTTTTATTGTAAAAAAAATTCCTGAAAATGCCCTAAATTTTCGAGCTCTAGACCTTCGGGGGACCCCTTAAATTGGCGTAATGGAAAGAAAGATATGAATCTATGAGTTAAATTGGCATTTTTTGTGCGAATTAGCAATGGGAACGTAGTCAATTGATTGAGTTTATTCAAATTTTAAATAATTTAAATTTATATTTAAAAATACAATGGTTAACAATGTAGGATAATGCATTATACCAATTAGAAACTGGAAGGACGGCGTCAAAAAATACAATTTCCGATTTCAATTTAGCCGAATTTTAGGCTGTGGTTTAGGTTATTCAAAATACATGTGGTATTTGAAACTCTTCCTTCTGGGTTTTTGTCTAATCAAATGATACATAACTACTACCCTTTCAACGACGGTAAAAAGCGCACTTTTACACTTTACACTTTATGGTATTTACATTTTGTTTTCTCTTTTCAAACGGAATAAACATATTTCGTCTGAACTTTATTTTTACTTCAATAAGTGGCAAATTTTAGAAAAATTTTAGCATATTAGAAAAAACAATAATGTCAAATTTAGCGTCAGCTACATTTAAACAAAGAGCTCATCTTCCTAAAATCTTATTCGATTGCTAAACTCGGGCTTAAATATATTCTTTCAAGATTTGGAAAATTTACTAAAAAAGCTTTCGATTTCTAATCAAAATAAAAAGATTTTAATAGTCATTTTCCACGAATAGAATTTGTTCAGAGCCTTCAAATGTTGGCTGTTAAAGTTTTAGATGCGTTACTCTCAAAATGTGTGTGTTCGACAGTGGAGCGATGATCAGCCCAAGCGAGTATCATTTGTATGTTCGTGGGTTCGATTCCTAATGTAGCCACTTATTTTTCTCTCAGTTGTGATCACCTCGATGTGTTGACGAATATTTCGGTTGATCAAGTGGCAAGTTATAAGTCTTATAAAGTTTCTTCTGGGGATCAAGTGATAAGTCTTATAAAGTTTCTTCTGACGTTCAGAAATGTCATTAAACAGTAGGTCCCACTTAGTAATTTTAAAAACAGAACTGCCATGAAACAGTGGGCTCCTCTTAGTAATTTTGAAAATAGAACACAGGAATGCAATAGAATGCATACTGAATGTGAGTAGCTTTTGCGTATCCCAGTCATGGGATTTAGGGGGGACATTTTGTTTTCTTTTTTTTCTTCCGAAAATATTCTACGGTGCGGAGTTGCTGGTAAAAAATAGCTTCAAGTATTAAAGTCTGAAGTGTATTTGCCCTGCTGTATTTTTAGAACGTATTACACAATTTCTTGTGAAAAATCCTTCAAACTGTTTCATTCCATATAGCACGAACTTGTATATTTCCGCTCCAACAATTATAAAAACAATAAACGAGTAAAATTATTCTGCAAGAACTTAAAAAGTATTAAATGAATCGAGGAGGCATCGCAGGGTAGTCAAAAATTACAAAATAAAATGCAAAATTATCATCTCTTTCGATTTTGCAGCTTACACAGCGGCAAAAGAACGAATAGTTACACTCATCTTTGTTAAACAGCTTAAAACCCGATTGACCGCAAATATTGTCTACAAATATTGTCTACAATGCTTGACGAACTACTGGCTTGTTAGGAAGTAAACCGTAGTCTTAGTAGAGACTAATTATTGTACACAAAATTGCCCTGCCTCTTTTAGTTCTTAATAAAATCTTGATATTTCTTTGATGGTTAAAAAGCTAAAATATGCAGAAAGAAAACATTGTAACGCAATTTGTTCAAAACACTCGTACTTAGCCATAAACCGCAAACTATCTCAAGAACTTCAAATATTTTATTTGCTTAATGATGAAATCACATTAACCAGCATCTTTGGCTTCAGACAAATTTACTAAGCCATTGTGTGTACGGGTATGTGTGTGTAAGCGTTTGTTAATTCGAAAAAACACCTGCTGCACACATAGACTACAGCATCAACCTGTTATATAACAACGTTCATTTCTATTTTTATACATACAAAAGCAGTTAAAATCACGTTTATCTGTTGAGAAATAGCAACAAGTCTAAAGATTTTATTTCTGCACATTATCACAAGTTGTTTGGTTGTTTTTATTATAAAATAGAAATGAAAATTTCATTTTAAAGCCATTGACATTTGCTGAACTATGTCCATGTGATACCGTTGAGATTGGAAAAGCCCAGTGACCCAATTACGCCACAGACGCAATGCTTGACATGTAAGAGCACATACTCGTATGTATAATTGAGGCTTCAGCTTCATATGAACGTCTTAAGTACGCTGAAGTGGTTCAAATGTATATGAACTTTTAATTGGAGGTCATGTCAAAACTACAGTGACATTACAATAGGCAACAATATTATAAACACTTAATCGGTCACAATGACTGAAGATCATGTCAAGCAATTGGCCCAATCTCAGTCACAGTGAATATAGTGAATGTCATTCATCAACCTGGCTTTCATGGTAAAAAACAATACAAGTTATTTTGTATAGTAGAGGTCAAATGCATAGTTGAGGCAGACTTTCTACACCCTCCGCTAGGAATACATCACAGTATTGTAATCTGATATCAGTAATCATTGAAATTCGTGATAACAATAAGAAGCATAAGATCACTTTCATTTATAAAATCTGTTAAACATTGTTCTATCTTCCACTATAACAGACAAGAAAAGTTACTTTGTACGCTAAGTTGTGACAGACTTTTTATAGCCTCCACTATGGATGCACCAAAACATGCTGATTTAATATAACGGGTTATCAATTTTTCGGTTTCCAAAGTAAAGTCAAATTAAACACACATAAAGCTATGATTTTAATGAAACTTTTGTTTCATTATAATGTTTAGACCTTGCCATTATGTACAAAATACAATGTCATTTAAATGACCGCCGCAGTGAATCCTTTTGAAGTAGTTTTCAATCACTTTTTCGCACATTTCGGGCGGTATCTTGGCGACAACTTGACGTATGTTGGTTTGTTTTTAAATGCTCCAACAGTTGGGGATTACCTGCGTAAACACAGTCTTTAACGTAGTCCCACAAAAAGGCTTACGTTGTCAAATCGCAGGTCTTATTAACGTTGCCAAAACGTGGAAACTTCTCATGCCATAAACTCAAAATCGGTCGTGTTGTGTGATTCATGGCACCGTCCTTTTCAAACCACATATCGTCCAGTTCATAATCTTCAATTGCAAGCCAAAAAAAAAAAGACGGTTATTATGCGGCCGTAGTGCTCTGAATTGACGATAATGGTTCCTCTATCGTCATTTTCGAAAAAGAAATATTTTCGGCAGCATATATAGGATGATTTTTTAATCATAGTTTTTTTTTAAAGTCGAATAAAACACTCAAATTTGCATCATATATTAAAATTTTTTATTGAAATCGATGAATTTTGCTCTTTGCCATTTAATTTTTAAAGACAATTTCATATAAATGTTGTCCGCGGCTCCATCTCAAAATGTCCATTCGAAAGGTCCAATTTTTAGTCACTTTCTCGAGCATTTCGGCCTGTATGCCACGAATAATGCGTGCTATGTTATCCTGTAAGGATAACGCATAGACTAAAGACTTGACATAACCCCACAAGAAATAATCAATAGGCGTTAAATCGCAAGATCTTGGGGGCCAACTCACAGAGCCAAATCGGGAGATAAGCTGCTCGCCAAATTCATCCCTTAACATATCCATTGCCTCACGAGCAGTGTGGCATGTTGCACCGTCCTGATGAAACCACATGTCAACCAAGTTCAACTCAGCCAATTGGGGCACAAAAAATCGCGTATTATGACTCAATATCATTCACCGTCCACGGTAACGTTTCTTCCAGGGTCGTCTTTGAAGAAAAATGAACCGATGATGCCACCAGCCCATAAACCACTGCAGACTGTCGTTTTTTCGGGATGCATCGGTAATTCATGTATGGCATGTGGCTGTTCATCACTCCAGATGTGACAGTTTTGTTTGCTTACGTATCCGTTCAGCAAGAAATGAGCCTCATCGCTAAACACAATTTTTCGATGAAACATCGGATTTTCATTGGGCTTTTGTAAGGCCCATTCAACAAAAATTAGACGTTGTGGTAGGTCAATTTTTTTTTTTTTTTAATTTTATAGGCTTTCAAACCCAAATCGACGTGTAAAATTTTCCTTGTGGTTGAGTAACACATGCCCAATCGCTGAGAACGGCGACGAATTCACGTTTCACGATCATCATTAACACTGGTCGCTACGGCTGCAATATTTTCTTCGGTACGCACTCTACACATGCGAGTTGATGATTTTATGTTCAACAAAATAAATTTGGTGCAGAATTTGGAGACAACAGCACGAATTGTTGTTTCAGCAGGTCGATTATGACGATTATAAAATGGTCGTATCAAACGATGCACATTTGTCACAGAGCACGAATTTTGATAATAAATTTCAACGATTTGCAATCGTTCCTCGTTTGTTAGTCTTTCCATGATGAAATGGCGGAGTATACTGTACACTTTTCACTTTGATAGGTGACGTTTGGACGCCATTACCACCCAGTGCTGCCAACCTGAAAAACTTAAATCTTAAAAGATCACCCTATACATTATGACATAGCACAAGCCTGACCACATCTCTTCTTCCAATTTCTCTATAATCTTGCAAATCCTGGCACAGTAGGTCGATTATGACGACCACAATCACCCCATAATGCACGAAAGATGTCCACGTTTCAATCACCACTTTTGTAGTAAGTTTCAACATTTTTTTAAAGCGTTCTTTGCTTGTTAAACGATCCATATACGTAAACTGTATACGTAAACACATAAACATACACATAAACAAAAAACATACGTAAATTTTTAACAATTTTTTTTTGTTTTTTTTTCTGTAACATAATTGTAAAAGATATTGAGTTTTATTGCCAACTTGCCTCTATAATGTCTATTTTAGACGCTGGGGCGTAACTTGTTAAAACTTATATTAACATATATATTATTATTCTACAGTATTGTACAGTTTAATAATAAAAATTTGTTGTTAAAAAAAAAAAAAACACTAAATAAATAACACTTCACTTGACAGTTATTTAACAGCTGACAGGCTTGCCAGATCGGCGGTTTTGAAACCACCAAATGGATGGCCCTGTACTTGCCGAATTTCTTGAGAATGATAGGAGGAAACACAAATCCGTATAAAATTTGGAGAACATTGTTCCGAGCTCTCAACGATTTTCTTAACGAAATCTAACGTTCAATTTTGTTGCAAATTTTAATAAGTTGTTATTATCCTACAGGCTCTCTTGACAGAATCTTCGTAATATTCTTCGATACACCAAATTTTATAAATATTTCTTACTGTTACAAACGAAATGCTAATGTGTTCGTCAGAATTCATTGAAGATAAATCCATTAAAGAGTAAAGTAATTTAAATATTTTCAGCATAGTTTTATGGTTAGGAGTTACTATGCATAACAAGTTGAATTTTGAAGCACATATTGCTTGTGGTTATTCAAAACATCTACTTGCGAATTCGGGTCAAATTTATGTTGGCTTCTTATTCTACAGATTTTGTGAGTAATTGAAGTGGCATCTGGAACGATTTCTAAGAATCTGAAATCTGAATGCTGAACAGTTTAGGACCGCACCAGAAGTTTCATTTAATAATTTTATTCGTTATAGGAACTTGCTTCTTTTTATACCTTCATCAGGATAAATGTAGATATACATATATCAGTTGATATGGCCAGAAAAAAATTAATATCCAGAAGCAAGTATATTTTAACCAAATGGGTTTAATGACTTTTTAAGACGATTGAGCGATGTCCGTCTGTCTGTCTAGCTGGCTGGTTGGGGGACACAATAATAGCTATAAATCTTTATAAAACTTAATAAAACTTGGCACAGCCTCATATTGTAAATGAGCTGTTTGGACCCACCCCATTCAACCCTACCATACAAATTGTCCAAATTTCAGAAATTCAATTTTTCTCCTATAACTACACGTTCATAGGCATAAGCAACTTATATTTTGTTCTTTACATTTGTTTGTAATACCCTTCCGGTAACTTCCATACAAATGGCTCATTTCGCCCATATATTCTTAAATACATATCTCCTGCATACACAACAAACAATTGCATAGAGAATTGAAAACACCCTTCATTAAGGAAGAAGTCCAAAAATACTCCGGTAGATACATGAATCGTATTCTACAACATCCGAATCGGCTGGCGTCCAATCTAATGAACGAAACACCATTATTTACCAGACTAAGGAGGAGAACCACAGAGGACCTGGCTACTCAGGTCGAATATAGCAGTAGGAACAATCAAGGAAGTGTTCCCGAATAAAAATAAAATTTTAGTATGTAAGTAGTATGTAGGCAAATGTAAATATTACTGAATATCCAAGGACAAATTGTAATAAATACAGAATTTGAAAAAAAAATATATAGGTATATATCTGTGGTCACAACCCGTAACAGCCTAACTCGAGTTAGGACACAATTGAGTTATTAGCACCATCGATTCAGCGTATCTAAATTTATTTGCTCTAAATTTTTCATGTTTGTATCTTTTCTAGGAAGGCAATTAATCATAAGAAACCTAATAACTTAAGTTATTTTTCTAAATGACTGTTTTGGCATAACTGCCTAAGTCAATTTAGGATTACAGCAAATATAAACATTATTTTTTCAGCATTGCCTAAATCAACTTAAGTCGTTAATCCAAAAAAAATAAAGAAACAATTTTGTTTTCCTAACTTGAGTTAAGCTCTTATTCCGAATTATAATTTCGTTTTTTGATAAACATAAATTGAGTTAAGGTCTTTCTGCAAACTTAAAGTTTTTTATTTTATCTGGAATAATAGCCTAACTCAACTTGAACTTTTTGACTTTCTTTCGTTCAACAATTCATAAGAGCCTAAGTGTCTTTTTCGATAATATCTTTTGACTGCGAGAATAAACAACTATTTTTTGTTAACAACTAAGTAAAGAAATCCGTTTCCATGGAATCTGTAGCAAAGTTTTCCAAAAAACACCTTCTCCCGATTTTCAGTGAAGATTCAAAACTTTAAACTCCTGTACTGAAAATATTGAAAAACAGACTTAGGCTGTTATGGGTTGTGACCACAGATATATCTCCTGAATTGCATTAAATTTATTAAAATTTGCTACAAGCTAAGCATTTCCTAAGTAAGGCGTCACAATGAAAATGTATAGCATTGCTACACTCTTTCTGACAGCTGTCATACAGATTGGTCTATTTTCCGGAATTCAATCAATTTGCTCTGTAATTTGTAATCTATAGATCGCAGTTGTCTAGGTTCTTGTTCAATGTACTACGCCACGATTATCTGTAAGCTTTGAGAAAAATTTTACAGTTAACCTGGCTGGTACCCCCCACACAAATTGTCGATTTAATTTATATATACCTTGATTCATATCTTTCTGATTGTTGTATTCAGTCAAATTAGGCACATGTTATGCATTTAGTGAAGTAAGCTCTGGAAATGGAATCGGCTATTCTGGCTGACATCTCCCATTCAAATTGCCCAAATTTCAGAAATTCAGTTTGTAGACATGAATAGTAGACTTGTAGACATGAATAGTTTGTATTGGTTTATAATGCCTGGTAGAATTTAAAAAAATCGGTCGACTAAGCATTCTTCTTGTGGTACCTTTCATACAGACGACCAATTAAGCCAACACATACTCTTATATAGTTTATTAAATTTAGTAAAATTTGTTGCACGTTGAACCTTAGCCGAAAGAAGGTCTCAAAATGAAAATAGCCACCATTGTCAAACTACCTCAATAACTCCTAATTCTTTCGAAATTCAATCTTACATTTGTAATTTTTAATCGGTAGTCTGCACTAGCCTAAGTTCTTATTCAACATATTGATTTACAATTCTATATAAGCCCTGAGAAAAGTTAACCTAGTAATTGGCCCACTTCTTAAGGGTGTCCCAACAGGAACGCAAGATTTAAGTTTGGCGCCATCCGAAATGTCATTGTTTGACATTTGAATAATTATTATTGTGTGCTAGTAGAAAGTACGAGGTTAGTAAAAATGGAGCGCTACACGAACGAACAACGCATTCTCATTGTGAAATTGTTTTGCCAAAATGGTGAAAGTTTTGCAGCTACAGTTCGCAAATTGCGATCAATTTGGGGTCAATAATGACGAGGCCCATTTCCATCTTGACGGCTTCGTCAATAGGCAGAATAATCGCAATAGGAAAAATGTTCGCATTTGGAGTGAGGAAAATCCTCGAGTGATTCACGAGAAGCAAGGGCTGAAGGAATCATTGGACCTTTTTTTATGAAAATGAGGCATGTCAAGCGCAAACAGTCAATGGTGTTTGGTATCGTGAAATGATAACCAGTTTTTTCGTGCCTAGAATTGAAGAAATGAGTGTGGAGGGTATGTGATTTCAACAAGACGGCGCCATATGTCATACAGCCAGAGAAACAATTCAATCTTGCGTTCTTGTTGGGACACCCATAATATCTCCGATACAAATTATTGATTTAAACCATATATTTTTACCTTCATATCTTTTCAGTAGTTGTCGGTAGTCACGCTTAGTACTGTGTATGTGTATGATGAAATAAATTCTGGAAATGAAAAAGGCAGACATTGTCAAGTACCTTCTGATACCTCCCAGCGAAATTTAATTTTTCGCTGTAATCCCTAATTTGTAGACTGCAGACCACTTAAGTTTTCGGCAATTATATTATTATGTGCGCAACTAAGTTCTCGCTGTTTTACTACTTTTTCCCATTTTTCTGGAAAAACTCGAATTCCGTCACGGTAAAACTGTTTATCTTTTGAGGCCATCCACGAATCTAGCCACTCCTCGATGTCGTCATATGAGTGGAACTGCTGGTCAGCCAAACGGTGTGCCATCGAACGGAACAAGTGATAATCGGACGGCGTAATATCAGGAGAATATGGCAGATGGAGTACGACTTCCTATTTCAGAGTCTCCAGATAGGTTTTAACGGGTCTGACCAAGTGAGGCCGAGCGTTGTCATGCTGAAGAATCATTTTTTCGTGCCCCTCCGCGTATTGTGGCGGTTCTCGTGCAGAGCTCGGCCCAAGCGCAATACCGATCCCCAATGATGATTTCGCTTGGTTTTAACTGCTCGTATTAAATAACACAAACCTGGTCCCACCAAATACAGAGCATAACCTTCGCAGCGTGAATATTTGGCCGAGGTGACGACGTAGAAGCATGACATGGCAGCACACATGACTTCTCTTCTTTGTATTACTATAATCAAAATGTTTTTTATCACCTGTTACAATACGTTGAAGAAAACCCTTCCTTTTTTGTCGCTGAAGCAGTTGTTCACAGTCGAAAAAACGACGCTCAACGTCCCTTGACTTTAACCGAAGTTCCTGGCTTTTGAATCATTCCCAATGCATGCAATCGCTTGAAAATGGCTTGGCGGATAACTTCTAATACTGAAGTAAGCTCTACTTGCGCTTAACATGGATCCACATAAAGCAATGCCCTCAATTCAGTGACTTCGAAGGTTTTTCGTCTTCCTTCACGCGAACGGTCATTAACATCAAAATCACCGCCTTTAAAGCGACGGAACCGATCTCGACACGTTGTTTCACTTAAAGCAGCATCTTCGTAAACGTTTTGAAGCTCTCGATTAACTTTAGCCGCCATTTTCTTCGAGTGAAAGAAGAAAAATCAATACTTCTCACATTTGGCTATTATACATATTCACACAACCAAAAGAATATGACGTCAAAAGAAAATCACTATTGTGTCGAGGCGATATGTTTACCACATGCCTAAGCTTGGCTCATGACGTTTAGGTTATGGCAGAATCGACTAGCACTTACAGCTGGTGCCATCTATTGGCAAACAACGGGAACTTTGTTGCGTACCAATACATTATAATGATTCATGAAATTTTAAATGATTAACCGGATAATCACTATTTCTCTGGCACTCTCACACAAATTAAATAATATTACCCGAATATTGTCAAACTTATTTGGGGAAACCTGCCCTATAATGACGAGTCCGGAACTCAGTTTGGGCATCTTTTGCTATATTAGTTGATTACTCGAATACTGGAAGTGTTTATAGCACATCGAAGTGATCACAGCTCAAAAAAAAAATAAGTTAAGTGGCTTCTTATGAAATTATCTATCTAGTTTCCAAGCAAAATGTTGATGAACTTGAATTACGAATAAAAGGTATAATAAAAAGAAATCCATTATTTTTTGTATGGTTGTGATTGGCCTATAGTAGATGGCGTTGAAAAGATAACATTTCGTATCCAAATAATTGCGATTGCTTAACTCAATATTGCTTGAGCTCGCGTAAAAATGGACTGCAGCATAAGATAAAATGCGCCATATTTCACAGATTTTCTTCGACGAAAGCGAAATCACAACCCAGGCGCCTACAAATATGAATAGTGTTGATGGTCGTGATACTGTAACAGCCAATCATGCGCAATATTGATTTCGTTGATTCCGTTCCGGTAATTTTCATGTCAAACATGCACCACGCTGTGAAAGGCCAACTGTCGAAAATGTTGATAAAATAATAGAAATCGTCAAGTTCCATCATTATGTAAGCACTGTTTCCATTATCCATGAACTAAAAGCGTTGCAAAAAAAAAAAGAAAAAAAAAACGTTTGTATAAGATT
Organism: Philornis downsi; assembly: GCA_019455685.1. Lineage (NCBI taxonomy): Eukaryota > Metazoa > Arthropoda > Insecta > Diptera > Muscidae > Philornis > Philornis downsi. The sequence continues at coordinate 241,720 of JAHXMU010000366.1, read as the reverse complement.
GGATACAAAAAGAAGCTCCGTGTATTGGGGCCACACGAGTTAACGCAAAAAAAAAGATACTTATAGACCAAAATTTCCATCTGCGAATCGCTACTAAATTACTATTTCTGAAGCGTATGGTAACTGAAAAGTGGTTCACTTACGACAACGTCAAGTAAAAATGGTCGTGGTGAAATCGCGATGAGGCGGTGCAAACTTGCCTACAGGATGGACAGTCAGGAAAGTTTTTGTTTGGTGGGATGGACATGGAATAATCTAGTAATAATAATTATAATAATCGGTTCAAAACTGTCAACAACTGAATCGTCTGAAAGGAACAATCGCCGAGAAGCGGCCAGCTTTGATTCGCAATAGGAGTGCAGTTGTGTTCCGGTTTGAAGCACAAAACTTCGGTAGTTTGGTTGGGAGGTATTTATGCTTCCATCTTATAGCTCGCACTTGACCCCACGTGATTACCATCTATTCCTATTTATGGCGAATGATTTTGCTGCGCAAAATTTTCCCTTAAGAAAAGCTTGTGAAAATCGACTGTCGCAGTTTTTTGACTTTACAGACGAGGGTTTCTATGCGAGAGACATGATGCATGATGTTGCAAAATGGCAACAAATTATCGAACAAAACAGTGGATATTTGACCTATATGGGATCTTTCTAACTATTCTAAGTATTTCCTTCAATATCATGCATAAATAATGAATTTCTGTTCACAGCAACTTATACTCGTATTAAAAGATGGATCATATCTCTGTTATTTACTAGCATCTTTGTTCGTAGTCCAGATGTATCGAAATTTATTACAATATTTATTATTATTTTTTATTATTATGATTTATTATTATTATTATTATTATTATTATTATTTTTATTATTTGATTTTCATATCGCAATCTAAAATCGCATACGGTCAAATTGATTACGCAGACCAACATTTTGCGACTCAAGATTGAAATTTTACAATAGAATTTTTAAAAAGTTTTAAAATGATTATTACGAGTATAATAATAGTAATGACATAGTAATGACATAGTAGTATTAATAACGAATATGGAGAGAGAGAACGAATATGGAGAAATGTGTAGCATCAACAATTTATAGTGAAGTATAATAATTCTACAAGCAAGACATAACAGCTTCTTAAATGCAAAACATGATAGTGAGAATCTTCCGTATTCATATGGAATTATTGAATTCTATAATCGTATAGGGCGAAATCGAAAAGACTAGTGCATTATTAGCGTTTGTGCCTGCGCAAATTGTAAAATATATTCTTCTTGAGTATCTTTGAAATACAAATTTGGAAGCTATGTATTGGGAAATGCCAAATTTTATAGTTTTGTAGAAAAACAAGACAGTTGTAAAGCTGGTAAAGTTTTTAAATGTACATCTCAAAAACTCAATGGTATATGGTGCAACCTGATCATACTGTTTTAACTTATATACACAAAACGAATTATACGGTTAAAGCATATTTTTCTTAGCTCTAATCTACCTCAACTTGTTCCACAATAAACTTCTAACCCATAAATAAGATGTGACATCAACATTGTCTTTGCGATATGCGTATAAATGAGCTTTAATCGAATGCACAGGGTGTCCGTCGGGAAGGTATACTACTTTGTGTTGCCGTAATTTTGGTAAACATTAGTCTTGACAGTTCATATTTGGCAGTCGTGAAGTAGGGACGTGCCAAATTTATTATGGAAAAATATTCGATAAACCAAAGTGTTATAATCGTTAAAACATTTTATCAAAATCAACCATCGATTACTGTGACGATGAGAAAATTACGTGAAATTTTTGGCAGAAACAACATGTCAACAAGTCGCTCTATTTATCGCATAGTGAATGATTTCGAAGAAAGAGGGTCTGTAGCTGATAGGGCGAAGCATGGACCACAACGTACTGCAAGATTGGCTGAAAACATTGCTGCTGCTCAAGAAAGTGTTCCATACAATCCATCAACCTCAATTCGACGCTGTGCTTAGGAGCTTGGTCTTCAAAGAACAACTTTGGCCACAATTTTGCACAAGGATTTGCATTTGTTTCCATTAAAGATTCAGTTGACACAAGAGCTTCTTCCACAAGATTATTTACGCCGCCGTACATACGAGTATGCCAGTAGGAAGTTACAGCTCGCCCATGACAACCACGATTTTCATGAAAAAATCATAATGAGTGACGAGGCACATTTTCATTTGAATGGATTGGTGAATAAACAGAATAGTCGGTTCAGGGCAATGGAACACCCTCAAATTATTCTTCAGTCATTTTTACATCCATTAAAAGTGACAGTCTGGTGTGCAATTTTTTCAGGAGGAATCATTGGATCTTACTTCTTTGAAACTCAAAAAACATCGTAACTATCAATGGGAGCGATATCGTGATATGATTGAAAACATTTTAAACGCCACAACTGCATGCTTTGGGCTTGATTATTATGTGGTATCAACAAGATGGTGCCACTTCGCATGCAGCCAGGATTACAATGGAATTACTGCGAGACCTCTTTCCACAACAAGTTATTTCAGGAAATGGTGATGTTGATTGGCCTCCACGGTCGCCTGATTTGACTGCACCGGACTTCTTTTTGTGTGGGGATATCTGAAAAACAAGATTTATCCAAACAAACCAGAAACGCTTGAGGAACTCAAATAAAATATTCGTGATGAAATTAATGCAATACTGCGTGAAATGTGTGAGAATGTAATGGAAAATGTCCTCAAAGGGGCTCGCATTTGTGAAGCTAACAGTGGCGGACATTTATCTTATATTGTATTCCATACATAATTGCCGACATTAAATAAAACATTTATTTATTTACTTATTTCTGGCTTGTAATTTAAAGCCTTCCGGCCAATTATAAATAAATTACAATATGCAACAATTCATCTATTAGATTTAATCTGCTCAAGGGTGTCCCAATAAGAATGCAAGATTTAAATGACTGATGCAGCAATTGAATTGTTTCTCTGGCTGTATGACATATGGCGTCGTCTTGTTGAAACCACATGCTCTCCACATTCATTTCTTCAATTCTAGGCATGAAAAAACTGGTTATCATTTCACGATACCGAACACCATTGACTGTTTGCGCTTGACATGCCTCATTTTCATAAAAAAAGGTCCAATGAGTCCTTCAGTCCAAAATCCACACCACACAGTGACACGTTGAGGATGCATTTGCTTCTCGTGAATCACTCGGGGGTTTTCCTCACCCCAAATGCGACAATTCTGCCTATTGACGAAGCCATCAAGATGGAAATGGGCCTCGTCATTGAAGACGATTTTATCGGCAAAATCAGCTTTTTTATGTTGTCTCTCCAATACCCAATTAACGAACTCCCTTCGCTGTCCATGGATGGAGTTTGAGCGACATCATCACGTACAGCTGCGACATTTTCGTTCGATCGACCTGGTCGAAGGAGCGTTGTTGTCTTTACATCACTAACAGACCCAGTTTTGGCAAATGTATCCATTAATCTCTTTACAGCTGACTCTTTTGGAGCATTATTGTGACCCCAAATTGATCGCACTTTCACCATTTTGGTAAAACAATTTCACAATGAGAATGCGTTGTTCATTCGTGTAGCGCTCCATTTTTACTAACCTCGTACCTTCTACTAGCAAACAATAACAATTGTTCAAATGTCAAACAATGACACTTCGAATGGCGCCAAATTTAAATCTTGCGTTCTTGTTTAGACACCCATATAATAAGTTAAAAAAAAACACGTAATAAAAATTAAATATATATGTAAAATTTATAAAAATATAACATGATTTTAAAGAAATTATGATCATTAAAAACTAAAAAGGTGTGAAAATCAATATAAAATCCATTCTCTTTCGTTTAATCAAAATCATTATAAACAAACAAATTGGTATGACTTCCTGACACCTTTAAGTCGAATCAAATTAAGGGCGCGGTATACTTATTATCTAATTTAACCCTTATTTCATATCAATCATATCAATCATTAACGATACTGTACTGTGTCTTCTCCTAAATTCTGATTGAAATTCTGATACTACTGAATTCTCCTATAAATATGAACACAGCTGGTCGTTAACAAACAGTTTAAAAACTTTTGAAAGTACAGGTTGAACACTTATCGGTCGATAATCAGAACATTGTGGAGGAATGTTTACTTTTGGTACTGGTTATTACTTCCGCACATTTTTACATTTCAGGATATTTGAGGTAGTTAAAAATGTAAATCAAATGTGCTGATATTACCGATATTATTACGTAGACAACAGATGATGGAATACTGTTAAATAGATGTGATTCCAGACATTCCTGTCGATATATATTTCGATGACCCCGTGTTTAATACTTCGCGTAATTAGTGAAAATCAAGGAAATGGTGAAATTCCAAAGTCGAAGACGTCCCAACTTATTTTGCAGACCTGGCTTCCCCATTAAAACAAAGTTAATGCATACACTTCGTATGGTGTTTTATTGGACAAAAAAATCAGCCCATACTGAATTCGACTGTGTCACACATTCTCTAAAAATTGCCACTTTTGTCACACATTTCCTTGATCCATATTTCTTTGTAATTGTGTTTATAAGCAAATATAATTTTTAAGCTTATTTCTAAATGAATTTTCATACAAAAACTGGTTACATGCAATTTTAAATCTTATTGCTGCTGGCATTACCACCGACTAATTAGACACACGCAATTCCATGAACAACGCTCTACTGATTATATTTTGTAATAGATTGATTAACATCGTCGTCGTTGTTGTCATTTGTTTATTTTACTCAGCCAACAGCCATCATCAACACATGGCAAATGAAGACTTAACATTTGAGCTGTCATCATCCTCTCTGCACGCTAACAGACATGGACAGAGAAACAGACTGGCCGATAAGCAACCCCTGTTAAGCAGTTTATAGAGATCGGCTTAATGCATTTACTGTACTGTAAACAAGCTCTGCTGCTAACTATATTTGTGCTGCAAGCGGCTGATTTAGCCGCTCGCTATTGTCAGCGTCTTCGTCGTCGCCGTCTTTTCTGGCTTGCATTGCTGATGATGATGATGATGATGATGATGTTGTTTGTGTTATTATCACAGCGACTACGCTACTTTAGTTACTCACTGCTTTTATTTACTCGCTCACTGTTTGCAATGGAAATTCAAAAAACAAAAAAAAAAACAAAAGTTTAGACCACGTTTCTCGTCTGTCTTCATATGTTGTATATAAAAACAATCTGCAAACCATGTTTGGTTATCAGTTCGTTTTAATTTTGGCATTGCACTAAAGCCTCAACTCCCAGAGTTATTCTTATTTTCATTTTCTTCGGGATATTTACTTTAGTCCTAGCGGCCTAAAAAGCACTTCCTGCTGAAGAGTTAATTTGAAGCGGTAGAAAAAAACCTCCATATATATAAAAATGACCGGCTTTAAAGTATTCGTAAGTTGTGCAAAGTCGTCTTGGCGAGTTCTTGTTATTAACGATTGGCGTGAACGATTGGAAGTGAAATTGATTGAAAGTGAAAAGAACACAACATGGACAGTTGTAAAACCTGACTTTAATAGTAATAAAAAAAGAATAAAAGTAAAAAAAACCGAAAGACAAAGAATTGCATTGGAAATGAAAGACGTTGGACGCATTTAATGCACAACATGATTGACCACCGTGAGAAAGTGTTGTTGTTATTAAAGTTTCTAGAATTCGTTCTTGTCTTGTTATTCATGAGATGATTAATAACTCAAAGGAGATTGAGTTACGTTTTCAGACAGACAAAGAAGAATGCCAATAAATAAAGAAAATATCGAAAGTGAAAAAGGCAGTAGGATTATGCAACATAGTTCCAATGAAGCCAATTAGACTGGGGTTGGAAACAATACAACAATAATGACAAAAGACGTAATACGAGATTTCACTAAAATGTGCTGACTCCGTCCGATTTTTCACTAGAAGTTTTGAAAAAAGAAGAAGAAAAATTTGAAATTTTGGAAAATATTTTAAAAAATTATTGAAAAACATTTCAAGTTTTCTTGCATAATTGCCTGTCCCTCCCAGGACAGTTACTTACATTTACGATATTTTCAAAAAATAATTATAAATCAACCTGAAAGTACAGTAAAAATGAACAAAATTAAAAAAATTAAAATTAACAATAATGACAAAAGACGTAATATGCAGTTTTACTAATATCTGCTGAATCCGTTCCATTTTTCACAAGAAGTTCTAAAAAAAGAAGAAATTTCTAAATTTTGGAAAATGTTTTTAAAAATTGTTGAAAAATATTTCAAGCTTTTTTGCATAATTGTCTGAGAAGCGCATTTCATGCATAGAATTTACTTACATTTACGATATTTCCAAAAAAATAATTTTAACTCAACCAAAAAGTACGGCAAAATGAGGAAAGTTAAAAAGTTAAAATTATCGCTAAATTTTAATTAAATGCGTGGAATAAAAATAAAATTTTAATAAGATTTATAATATTTCAAGTTTCCTCTAAAGTCCTTATATTTTGCTCATATTGTCGACAAAACATAATGGTTATATTGAAAATTGCCTCAATAAAGTCATATACAAAATATTTTGTATTCAAGAAGGAACGAAGAAAGTGGTACTGGAAACGAGCTTTCTTTTGCTGGTGCTGCAGTAAAATTTAATTGGAGAAATTCCATAAAATCGTTCGTTTATTTATATTTGTATACACTGATGATCATTATCATCATCATTATCTGTTACAGATATCCTTCTCAAGTACAGAGAAATATTAAGCAAATTTTGATTTGACGGTAAACGAGGACAAAGCAAACTTATTTATTTTAAGGGACAAAGAGAAACCACATCAAATCTTGAAAACTATAACTTTGCCATAACTTAATTTAGCTTAGCTCTCTTCAATCAATTAAATTAATAATGTTTGCCTAGAAATTAGTAGAAGAATATTTCTCACAAAAGTGGCCTGCCATGGGTTTTGCCTTGACTAAGCCTTGGATAAAAAATTTACAGTTCTTTTTTTCCAAAATTAACTGAAATTTTCGTGAAAAAAACCAAAAAAAGTTATAAGACTATACATCAAAATATGGATGTCATTGGTCGAAATACCCCTGTCGTTTTCATACTTCTATTGAACCTCTATATATCGTAAATTTTATTGTCAAGCTTGATGTGCTTATTCTAGAAGCCAAATTGCAAATTGCATTTATTGAAATCAATATAAACTTTCCAAATGTTATTTCACCAATAACCAAATAAGATAACCGAAAGAAATCTATATTGGCTCTACATTTATGTCGTTAATAAGTATACACATTTAACTTTTTAGCTAATCTTTCGTGCCTAAAAGTTATATTATCTTTTTCCAAATATTGCCATAGATGTAAGAGAAATACTAGAAACAAACGGTGTAGGATACCTTTCTATACCTGCCCATGTTTCATTTATTCTCCGAGCGTTTTCCCATCAAGTCTGGAGGAAAATCGATAAAATATTATAGATGTAATTGAAACAGAACCCTAACGAAAATAGCATTGATGTATATTCAATTCAGGTGTATGTACAATGTATGATTTCCTCTGACTCAGTAACATTTTAGTCCTCTTAGATCTAGACCAAATGAGGTATAGTTTACAAAAGGCAATGATAATTTAGATAGAAAATATATATATATATTTTTCATTCATTTTCTTTATTGAATTTTTCTTTTGAAATTTACATTAAGTTCTCAAATCTTAATGCTATCTTAAACTAAAGTATCCTGCCATTGCCGGATCTTATTTTTGGTGAGTCGAATTTAGTATCATCGGACCACGACTAGCGTGCCCGTTCTTAGCCGGGCCGAGACATTTTTAATTTCAATTGAGTGATTTTTGGATCGATGTGATTTTTCCAGGTGAAACGTTGATCAAATACTTAACATGGTTATGAACGGGTATAGTACTGTCGTAAATAGTGAGGGCTGGGCAATTATTCTGTCTGAGAGAGAATGTAACCTGTATGCTCTTGGAGGCATTCACTTTTATCTTCCACTTTTCGAGCCAAGATTCTAATGTTTGTGTATGAGACTGCAGTTGTCTAGAAGACATTCATGGACAAGTGCTAATGCTCATGAATGCAATGTCATCAGCGAAAGGTGAAATTTAAAGTAGGGAATGAACAGGCATGTCAGAGTTGTAGATGGTATATAATGTAGTATAGGGCCTAGTATACTGCCCTGCGGAACTCCTCCAGATAGCAAATATAATTTACTTATTTTAGCAAAGTTGTATACAAAGCCATTTAGTCCATATTTCATAAGCGACCGTTACAATTTCAATGAGGCTTAAGGTAAATTTTAAAAGTTAATACATAATACATATTTTTAAGGGTTCCAATTTTTGGAACTATGTATGTACTACAAAGTACTGTACACTTTGCTTCTGTCTAAATTTATTACCCGAATATGGACAATTTTTTTTAATAAATGCAGATTCTGTTTCAACAAGGATTAAAAGAGTAGTTTCTGACAATTTTAATCAGATAAGTTCATTGATCGTTGATTTCCATTTAGCAATTCACGGTTATCATTAATCGAATTATGTAGAAACTCTCTAAAAGGTATATTTTCTTTCCATTCGAATGTTTTAATTTGAAAGAAATGTTTAAAAGATATGTCCAGTTCCCCACCAGCACTGTTCATTTGGTATTTTTAAACGTAAATATGTTTAACCCACCAAAGTAAACTCTAGACAAAAGACTTAAGACACAAACTTTTTGCAAAGTAAATCCCAAAACCGTGTTGCAAAATCACATTCAAAACTTAGAAAAATCATGGGAAGTATTAAGAAATTTGCCTTAATAATAATACTGCAAAATATTGGTTATGGATTATTTTGCTTCAAAACTGAGACAGTTATAGATAAAATATTATCTTTAAAATCCAATTTTGTTGGCAGGCATTGTTTGAAGCATTTTGAATGTTATGAAATTTATTTTAATCAATATTTAAAGCCCATACTCGTAGTGTGCAGTTTATACAACTCGTCGAAGTAGAGTTCTTTTGAAGGAAATGAAACAATTATTAAAAATTCAAAGTTGAAGTGAAAACAGATTTTTTTTAATCATTTAAAGGTCAGATTCTGGAGTTATTCTTATGATAAAAACCATATTTTAAAATACAAATTGGGGGAAAATGTATAAAAAGGATTATAGAAACCGATGTTTGTTAGCATTTTTTCAAATTTTAAATTATTATTAAAAATTCAATGTTGAAGTGAAATTAAAACAGATCTTTTTTAATCGGTTAACGGTCAGATTCTGGAGTTATTCCTATGATAAAAATCATATTTTTAGATACAAATTAAACAAAATGTATAAAAAGGATTAGAGAAACTGATGTTTTTTTCAGTTTTTTCTTCAAATTTTAAATTATTATTAAAAATTCAATATTGAAGTGAAGTTAAAACAGATTTTTTTAATTGGTTAAAGTTCAAATTCTGGAGTTATTCCCATGATAAAAATCATATTTTAAGATACAAATTAAACAAAATGTATAAAAAGGATGTTTTTTAGTGTTTTTGTTTTAAAATTTTAAATTATTATTAATGATGAAGTGCAGTTAAAACAGATTTTTCTAATCGGTTAGAGGTCAGACTGTGGAGTTATTCCTATGGTAAAAATCATATATTTAAGATACAAATAAAGAACAAAATGTGTAAAAAGGATTAGAGAAACCGTTTTTTAGTATTTTTTCAAATTTTGATTTTTTTTTTTTTGTTTTTGTTGCTTAGCTTTCGAACTTTGAGCAGAGTTTAGAAAAATCGGAAGTGTCAGAAGGTGAAATTTGTTAACTATTTACAAGTTCAAAGCTATTTATGTGCTCCAAAATAATTTAAAAAGAAAACATTTCTACAATCGTTGCGAATTTTTTGATATTTATCCATTTTAAAGTCTGCAGTAGTCCTTGTACTACAGTTATTACTCAATATCTTTGTTATTTTGCATTATTAATTCTTGAAACTAGGCAATACAACAATGTCATTTTCAGTAAAAAAACACAAGTTATTTGACGTTATTATGTATATAATAAATATGTATAGAACCATACTATCAATAAGGACCATAACGTAGGCTTGTATCAATTTGAAGAAATTTTCACATAAAAATTGATTTTGCTTGTTTAGGAAATTTTAAAAATTTTGTTCCCATGAGGTTAATACTTTTTATCACGTTTTAAAAAACTGATACTGAATGGACGAATATATAAAATAGTGTTTTTGAAAAAGGCTGTTCTCTAATAAGTTCATGTTTAAGCAAATTCGACTTAAATGATTGTGCTGTATTTTGTGATATTTGTTTGGAAAGAAATAATAGATATGGTAACGTAATCTAAGTATGAAACAACAGTAAAATACATTTTTTACTATTATATTATATGTATATATATATATATATATATATATCTAAACCGATCTCTCTCGATTTCAATATGAATTATCCCTGACTTCAAATGCGTAGAAATACGATTGGAACTAAATTGCACAATAAACAGTAGCTTGGATTCTACTATTTATTTTGTTTTTCCGTTTTTCTGGTAGGTGTGGCAGTTCCATATTCCATATTATTCCTTATAGTGACATTATTATTCAGTAAAAACTTCAAATTGATATCATTGCCATTGATTTTTGTTTCCTTTTTTGCTGTAGCCAAACCAATCGCTGTATTTTCTTGTTCTTAACTTTATTATATATTTATATATATATATTTTCTACAGACTATCGCTTCTCTCGAAATGTGTTAAAATAGTTTTATTCATTTCATAACAAATAGCGCGCAATATCTACATTTAGGACATGAAAGATTTTTGTACTAAAAATATTTTCTTCGTCCGCCGCTCAGACTCTCGGTCGCTAATATTTGGGTAATATCTTGCGCTTGAGAATATGATTCTTCTTCAAAATTCCAACGATTATGTTCATATTAACAATGTTTATGTTTATGATAACAATTATGTTTATAACCTTTCCCTCAGAAAGGCTATGTCGGGTATGGACACCTTAAACTGAGTTGTTCACGATTAGTTAATACATAATGATACAATAATTGATCCACAGAAAAAATATTCTACTGACTTCGTGATTCCATTATTTTGTTTTGGATGAAACATAAAAATGATGTCTTTTCCAAATATTTATAGCAATATTTATTTGCAATAATTAAAAAAAAAAACTAGATTTCGTTGTCTTTGTGTTTATTTTCACTTCCTTTTTCTTTTTTCACGATTATAAAATTTCAGTTCTTTCTTCTAGTGTTACCCAGCAAACTAAATACAACCGAATAAATCATACATTTGCTGTTCGATTTTGTGGAAAACAATTAATTCCATTGCAACTATAGAAATAGCCATAGCAGTCTACATGTAAATATGACTTCTAAACATGACTTTAGTAATAAAAAAGCAAATAAAAATTTTTGCAATTATACAGGGTGTCCGCCGGGAAGTTATACTATTTTGTTTGTTTATAATTTTTGATTAAATGAAAGAGAATGGATCTTATATTGATAAATGTTTTATTTAATGTCGGCAATTATGTATGAAATACAATATCAGATAAATGTCCGCCTCTGTTAGCCTCACAAATGCGAGCTCTTTTGAGCATATTTTTCATTACATTCTCACGCATTTCACGCGGTATTTCATTAATTTCATCACGAATATTTTGTTTAAGTTGCTCAAGCGTTTCTGGTTCGTTTGCATAAATCTTGCTTTTCTAATATCACCACAAAAAGAAGTCCGAAGCAGTCAAATCAGGCGACCGTGGAGGCCAATCAACATCACCATTTCTTGAAATAACTTGTTGTGGAAAGAGGTCTCGCCGCACCGTCTTGTTGGTACCACATGTTAATTAAGCCCAAAGCACGCAGTTGTGGCATTAAAAAATTTTCAACCATATCACGATGTCGCTCCCCATTGACAGTTACCGTTATGCCATCCTCAGTTTCAATGAAGTAAGGTCCAGTGATACCTCCTGACCAAATTGCACACCAGACTGTCACTTTTAATGGATGCAAATGTGACTGATGAATAATTTGAAGATTTTTCATTGTGGTCTTTGCTTGGCCCTATCAGCTACAGACCCTCTTTCTTATAAAGAGCTCGCATTGTTTGTTTCTCCTAAAAAATTCACGTAACTTTTTCATCGTCACAGTATTCTATGATTGATTTTGATAAAATGTTTTAACGATTAAAACACGTTGGATTATTGAATATTTTTCCGTAATAAATTGGCCACGTCTCTACTTCACGACTGATAGATATGAACTGTCAAGATTAATGTTTACCAAAATGGCGGTAAAACAAAGTAGTATACCTTCCCAACGGAGACCCTGTATTTTTTTCCAAAATGTTTTTATTTCATTTTTTCAAAAATGATGGATTGTAAATATTATCGTCTTAGACAATTACATATAGATTGCTAAAATACTACTGAGATTAGTTTGAGACTACAGAACGAAGTAAAAATATTGTTAAAATAGCAAAAAGCTTTCGAAAATTGACGCACATAATGATTTGAAAAGAAGAGTTTGTGGTTGTATAGTCTATGTCAATTTTGTATACAATATTTCGATGAAAAAGATGTAATTATGTCCTTACCTAATCATAGACGATATGAGTTCTGGCAACCTTAATTCCTCCAATAAAAAAGCTGCAATCAAAATCCTGTACCTAAAATTAAAGCGGAAAGCAAAAATATGTTCGTATCATAAAAACGCGCTATATGATGTGATTGGAATTTTTAAATTTATGTTTTCCACATTATATTCTATAAAAATTTCACACTATATTTTATTATAGTTTTTTTACTATATATGATCGTTTTCTATAAAAGAAAGAGGCACAATCTAATCCGGTTGATAAAAAGACAATAATTCTATCTTTAATTCGATTTTTACGAAATTCTTATGCAGTTAGATTTTTTTTTTTTAATTATACAAAAGTTTTCTATGCTTTTGTTGTTTAAAAACAGACGACTTGAGAAATAAATAATGGTGAATAATGAACGCTTTTAACATATCTCGTTTATTGTATCATTCGAAGAGTCTCTCAAATTTTTCCAAGTTTTCTAAAATGCAAATATTTTTGTAAAACTTGTTAATGTTGAAAGAGAATTTGTTTTTAAAAACATGGATGAGAAAGGGATTTTATGTGAATACCTAACACCTAATAATCCTAGAGGACTTAAGGCAAAAACATCAGAATTTAGAAATACAGGGTGGCACAATAGAACGTGCATATTAAAAAAATAGATTAAAAAATAAATTCAAAAGGTATGGTTAAAATAAATCTAAGGCACTGTAGAGTAATAAATGGAGTTTATTTCAAAATAACATCATCTAAATGGTGACCCCCTCTACGACGGCACTTCTCTAACCACAAACGAAAATTATTGAAAACTTTCTTCAGTAATACTGGTGTAATGGCTGCCATTTCACCACGGATATTCTCCTTGAGCTGAACGATGTTTCTTGGATTATTACTGTAGACTTTGTGTTTGAGGTATCCCCACCAAAAAAAAAAAGTCAAGAGGCGTCAAGTCTGGACTACGTGGGGTCATGGGATATAACCTCTTTTCGAAATCAGTCTGCCAGGGAACATCTGCTTCACCACCGCCATGGAGTCATTTGATGTTGGACAGGTAGCTCCATCTTGTTGGAACCAAGTTCTGGAATTCACTATTCTTGAACTTTCAATTTCTGGAGCCAAAAATCCGTCCAACATCTCAACATAGCGTTCCGTATTAACCGTGACGTTTTGGCTCCGCGCATTTTCGAAGAAAAAAGGACCAATTATTCCTCTGCCAGAGATTGCTGCCCATACTGTCACTTTAGGACTATGCAATAGTTTCTGGTGTTTGATTTTGGGATTTTCACTGTTCCAGTAACGACAATTTTGATGGTTTACGAACCCATTCATAAGGAAATGAGCCTCGTCAGAGAAAAGGATATTGTCAAAGTTGGAAAATCGATTAAGCATTTCATTAGCAAATGCGAGCCTTGCTATGAAGTCAGAATCTTTCAATTCTTGTGTTAATTGCAGCTTATGTGGATGCAGTTTAAGATCCAATGTTAAAATTCGTTGCAAACTTCGTCGCGATAATTGTAAGACAGACGATTTCTTGCGAGTCGACATTTGTGGATTTCCTCGTACTGACTCCATAACTCTCTCAACATTGTCTTCGGTCCTAGATGTTCTTGGGCGACCATTTGCTTGTGGTTTAGATGTTGAACCGGTCTCTTCAAAACGCTTTACCCATATTTTAATTAAATTAGCACTCGGAACTTCACTAATTCGCCGTAGTCCATATTCAGCACAATATAGTCGCCTAATAGCAATATATGAACGAGAGTTCTCGTAAAATGCGCGCACGCAAAATGCGCGACGCTTCCCGTCGAAGTGATTCATAGCGACTAAAACTCCATAAGCCCGTCAACCCAACAAGGTAGGCGCCCCCCCCCCCCCCGCCCGCGCCTTTTCTACCCCGGAAAAAAAGATGATGGAATATGCACGTTCTATTGCGCCACCCGTTAGTATGCCATATATACAAAACTGTATTTTTGTCGTTCTTAGTTAGATCCACCCGTGGAAGTATAGTTTTAATAAAGATTCTGCAGATCTTTAATTATACCGTTTTGACAAATGCAATTCTCTAAAGTCTATTGTGCTGTCATCATAATTAAATACCTTAAACACCTTTTTTTGTGTATATTTAACAAAAATACACATTACTGATTCCATCTGTTTACCATCGCTATCAATCATTTTCAATTGCCACTCACTGCGCTTGACAATTAAGTGATGTAATAAATTTACATATAATTTTCTAATTTTTACAGATGGTCTTGGCAGCTTTGATAGCCTTGGCATATGGCTCTCCAGTTCCCGGTGGCTTCTTTGGTGGAAAACAGTAAGTAAACGCATTTCATTGGCATTTCATTCCAATTCGTATTTGCTTGTGCAAAATCTACATAAATGTGAACTTAAAGTATGCAACTGCGCCAGTGGAAATGCATAACATAATCAGCAATGAAATTTGCATTATCACAAACACATGAACTTACATATCTATTAACAAACACGTATATACTCGTACATGTATCAGCCAGTAAATATATCAGTCAATTTTGTGCCAAGAAACAGTTAGCAACGCCGATATTCGTAATATCTATGTATAAACAACATGTACTTATGCACAGTTGAACATACTCGTACATACATACATGAATACTCTCATAATACTGTTACAACATAAAATGCAAGATAAAGTGAATGTATCCTTATACATTTCCATTATTTCCTTTATTTTTTATGATTTTTCTTTATTGCGATTTCAAGAAAATGTCTGAGAAAATTTATGTGAATGATATTATGTCAGATATTGAAATGTGAAGCATGATTAACTTTACCTCTTTGGTTGTATTTGTCTTCAGTTAACACGTTATGAGGCGTCGTAGTGAGGATTGAATAAGATATCGCAACAAAATGCAACAAAAGACTTAAGAAACAAACGCGGCAAGACAATAATATTGTAATTGCGAATATTAAGCGATGCCACAACATGTGATGTAATTCATTAGGACCCAGTCCGAACAAGTACAAGTAGAAAAGTACTGGCTCTAAGCAAAAGAATTACCATTTACTTCCAATAGGTATAATTCTGAAACTATTAAACTAGCTTCGATTATTAATGTATGAACAGAATATAAAGGGTATCCCAACAAGAACCCAAGATTTAATTTTAAATAAAACACAGATATTTGAAAAAAAAATCGTGAAACTTTACGATTGTGAAACTTTATTATATCGTAAAGTAGACAGATTGAGGTTATGTGTGGCCGCCGCGGCTTTGCTGGCACACACGCACACATCTTTTAATGAAATTTTCAATGACCGTTTTGCAAAAACGCAGCGGTATTTCATTAATGTAGCGTCCAATTTCCTCCTTTAAGACTTGAGTCGTCGTCGCCTTATTCGCATAAACCATCGACTTCAAAAAACCCCAAAGAAAAATATCTAATGGTGTTAAATCGCACGATCTGGGCGGCCAATTCTGGTCTCCAAAACGCGAAATAACACGACCGGGAAATGACTGATGCAGCAATTGAATTGATTCTCTGGCTGTATGACATGTGGCGCCGTCTTGTTTAAACCACATGCCCTCCACATTCATTTCTTTAATTCTAGGCACGAAAAAACTGGTTATCATTTCACGATACCGAACACCATTGACTGTTTGTGCTTGACATGCCTCATTTTCATAAAAAAAGGTCCAATGATTCCTCCAGCCCAAAATCCACACCACACAGTGACACGTTGAGGATGCATTTGCTTCTCGTGAATCACTCAAGGATTTTCCTCACCCCAAATGCGACAATTCTGCCTATTAACGAAGACATCAAGATGGAAATGGGCCTCATCACTGAAGATGATTTTATCGGCAAAATCAGCATTTTCATATTGTCTCTCGAGTACCCAATTAACGAACTCCTTTCGCTGTCCATGGTCCTGAGCCAATTGAACTTTGTATGCATGAAGATGCAAATCTTTCGTCAAACTTCGCTGCATAGAGGATTTGGAGTCATCAATTTGCTGAGCTCGGTGTCGAATTGAGGTGGATGGAGTTTGAGCGACATCATCACGAACAGCTGCGAAATTTTCGGTCGATCGACCTGGTCGAAGGCGCGCTGTTGTCTTTACATCACTAACAGACCCAGTTTTGGCAAATTTATCCATTAAACTCTTTACAGTTGACTCTTTTGGAGCATTATTGTGACCCCAAATTGATTGCAACTTGCGAACTGTAGCCGCAAAATTTTCACCATTTTGGTAAAACAATTTCACAATGAGAAAGCGTTGTTCAGTCGTGTAGCGCTCCATTTTTACTAACCTCGTACCTTCTACTAGCAAACAGTAACAATTGTTCAAATGTCAAACAATGACACTTCGAATGGCGTCAAATTTAAATCTTGCGTTCTTGTTGGGACACCCTTTATTACGAAATTTAAACATCATTATTAGCAATGCCTTACCAGCATGTCGGAAAAGATTTTGCAAGCACTATTTCATACAAATGAAGAACGGATCCACATGATTAATTGGTTCAATTAACATTTAATTTATTTACATCATCCCAAATTGTCCATCCTTTAGAGGACATTTTCTTCAAATGATGTATTTTTTAACATATATTAATGCATTTCCGATTTCACCAGTATTTCTGTGTTATATTATTTAATGAACTCTTTTAATTCTGACCTCTATTCAGTGGATAAAATTAATATCTCTATTCAGCGGATAAATTTAAATAATAGATAAATTTATTATCACATTTAACCATTATTCCGTAATCATGGATCAAAATTGTCCAATCCATTTTTTATTTCAAATATCTGTAAAGGTATTCAATATTTGTTGACGAATCTTCAATGCTACCTAAGCTTAATAGTAACAACTTCATTTATAGGTAAGACAAGAAAATAATTCCTGTTTTCTTGCTCAAAATATAAATTTTAATCTACAATATAAACGACGTTTTATTCAATAACCTTCTGTCATCGTTCGAGCAACTTTTTGAAAAGAATGACTGCCCTTTTCCAACAATACTAGAACAGCTTGGCTTTTAAGTCCTCACCCACATTGAAGGATTTCTCATTGAAAAAAATTGGCAAACGATAGAATAAATAAAAATCAGAACTGTAATGTAGATTTGGTATCACCTCCCATCAAAGTTTAGGTTAGGTCAGTGTGGCAGTCTGAGTAGACAGACTCACTTAGACTGTATAGTCCATTCTGATACGACGGAAACTAGAGATATGGATGTCCCTGGTTTCCCCCGTTAAACCATCCTGAGCGCATCAAGAAGCTCTTAAGTCGGACAATATCTATAACTTGGTTTCTAAAGAAATAAGAGCCCAGTGTAAGAAATAAGAGGTCAGTGTGGCAGTCTGAGTAGACAGACTCGTTTAAAGTGTATAATCCATTCTGATACCACGGAAGCTAGAGATATGGAAGTCCTTGTTTTCCCCCATTAAACCATCCTGAGCGCCTCAAGAAGCTCTTAAGTCGGACAATATCTATAACTATGTTTCTAAAGAAATAAGAGCCCAGTGTAAACCCCCGTCTGTTTGCTAAGGGCGGGGCAATTGCAGAGGAGGTGTTCTATGGACTCCTCGTCCTCTCCTCTCTCTCTCTCTCTCTCCACCTCTCCTACAGAAGTCACTAGGCGCAACCTTCAATCTCACTGCATGTCTTCCAATCAGTGTCCCGCCATGACGGATGCAACTAATGAGGCATCGGGTCTTGATAGCGACAGCAGTGTATGTGAACGCTCAAGATCTAGGCAAGGCCACATCTGTCTGGATTGAATACAGGTCTGGACAGACGCCCACATACCATTTGCTGCTAAGTATGCTCCATCTCACATTAGGAGGCTTGGCCACGGACTCCAACTTGGCTGGAGTCTGTAAGGTTGTTCCCAGTCTTGCCAGCTCGCCAGCTCGTCTCCTCTGCAGTTCGCTGGTATGTCTCTGTGGCCCGGCAACCACATAAGGTGAATGTTGAAATGCTAAGCCATTTCGTTAAGAGACCTACGCCAATTCTGGGCTGATATTGATTTCAGGAAGACAGAATCCAGGGATTAAATAGCAGCTTGACTGTCAGAGAATATGTTAATACCCACCGTGGTGAGGGCGTTATATCTCAGCTATTCCGACAATTCTTTAATGGCCAAAATTTCGGCCTGATAAACACTACCGTGATCAGGTAGCCTTCTTGCTATACTTAGCCCTAGGTCTCCAGTACGTTCTTATTGAGTCAGCAAATATGTGCAGGATTGTTGCAGTAGACAATCACGCCTTTTCGATTCATCAATTCGTGCCTTAATTATTTTAATGCTTCAATAAGCTTCGTTAATTATTGGCAACAGACTGCAGAATTTATAGTTTGGTGCCTTGGAAGCAGTTCAAAGTTAAAAAATTTCTTAAAATTCTACCATGTTGTCAGCATGACCTGTTTTTGCTACAATTTAAAGTCTTTGAAGTTTGAGCGTATTCATCTTGCTTGGACTGGGATCTCTTTCAGTTGACATTGTTGTAAAGAATCCATGTCTCAGCAACCCATTTATCAATGCATTTCAAAAACTGTACACTTTGATTAAGTTACGTGGTTTTACGGTTTGTTGATCGGACTTTCTATAGCTCGTGCTGAATTCAAATAAAGATTCTTTTCGGTCGAGGTCAAATCCTTTCAAATGGTTTCCAATGATCGTGTGTGATACTTCCAGTATCTCTACAACTAGAGAATAAACGTGTGACGGCTTTGATTTCGGAATCATTAACTTCATTCGATCAAATGTCAAAATGTCAAGTAGAGAATAAATTATAAAAGCGAGTGCCTTTAATTGCGGGCAGACAGTATAGATAGTAAAGTGTGCCAGCTTTAAGAATTTTGATTGTTGAAAGGGATATGTCGGTGTCAAGGGATATATTGAAATTGTGATTAATGTGGTTTGTTAGCCTCCAATCAAAACTTAAGCATCCTTGAGTAGGCATTTTACCAAAATTTCTGTGTGGCGGAACAAGTTAACGTTACGACATTAAGATATATATTTCGCACATATTTTTTGACATCACAAACTCAGTTTTACAGGCTGCATTAGCTGTTGTTAATATGCTAAAATTTTGTTTATTTTCTATAACCTTTTTTGGTTTTTTCTGAGTCAAATATATGGTAACACACGAGTATATTAAAAAAAATTTTTTCCAAACTATAAAAAATTGTAACCGTGCTCGACTGCACTGTCAAAATTCTCCTTCTGTGCCTCCATATTCACAACTACGACTTAAAAACAAATTGTCTAGAAGTGCTGTGACATATCACAAACTGAATATATCCGCTGAGTATCGACATACAGTTTAATAAGTTGAGCTAAAGAATTTCAGTTATAACAAAAGCATCAGCTGCGTGGAAAATGTGAAATTAACTAACATAATATAATTGCCATTCTAATATAACAATTAATTGTAAAATCCAAATTCAAATGTCTTAAGACCTCGAACTTAAAAAAAAAACAAAAAATTATTAGAACATCACCGTAATGTTCCAGCTGCAAATCTTGCTTACCCTTCTGCACCTTCCAGACTCTGGAGAAGTGATTTTGCAGTCCCATAAAAGAGAGAAAAAATATGATGCCTGCCGAAAGTGAATTGTCTTCTAATATCTCAATACCTCAATGCTTCGACATAATCCATCTGAGACCACATGTCCGGGCCCTGGCCTCGTCACTCACGTAATCCGCACTACTAGGAGTAACGCATAGGTCAACATCCTCACGGGAACTGTTGATTCACCTATCAAGTGTTCGGGTTTTGGCCTCATCATTCACATTGCTCGCTTTGCGTCCAGGTCAATTAATTTTTCATGCTATTGAACCAACTAGTATATCTTCAGGACTTGGCCCTATCACTCGCATAGTCCACATTATGAAGAGTAATACATGAGTCTGCGGCATTACGCCTGGAGACTCTTCGCTCATGTATTCCGGGCCTTGGCCTCTTTTCTCACGTAGCTTCAATCTAGGGACATGTACGAGTAGGTATATCTCAAACCCCCTGGGATACTAAAACTGTGAAATCATTTGTACGAACATTGCGCTAAATTACGCCATTAGAGCTGCTAACTCAAAAGTTGCCGTAAGCTTTTGTATATCAAATTAACAGCTGTCGATCTCAGATGACCGTATAAACAAAAAACATACAGCTAAAAAAACAAAGCGGGAAAGATACATACTTATCGACAATTAGATCTAAGATTCAACTAATTATTGTTAGGCTAACTACGTGAGCAATCCAATAAAACAAATAAAGCAGAAAAAATAATATTTTTAAATCTACAATGGAATATAGCAATACAAGAATGCCATACATTATATATTTTTGAATATAGGATAAGTGTTAAACCTCTGGTGTTGTACTAATTGGGGGTTTTCCTAAGCAAGACTAATTGCAATGCATTAATCCTCTACTGCGGTACGAAACTCCGTCGAAGGAGACAACCTATACAACTGGTATTTCTGAACTAGAGGAAGTTTCTCCAGCTAAACTACAATTGGGTGGTATAATTAATTCCGAACTTTGGCCAGTTTTTTTTTTAATTTGTAATAAATTTTAAAATCAATCGATATGAAGGGCATGTTAACTCTATAAGGATTTTTCAAAAATTTTGCAAAACTATTGGCAATTTCATATTTTCACTGGGTAGGTTTCCTTTCTACATGTCTGCAAAAAAATGATTCAATTAATTTTCATACGGTTTCTTCTACAACTATCAATGATTAATGCAAGTTGATTGAATTTTTTAATAAAAGGTTCAACAAAGTGATCCTAATGTTTACAACAATGTTTTCAATGTTTTCACATTTGATCGGTTTATAAATTTTATGAATACGCATAATTGGCCAGTGCATTTGGTGTCTAAAAACAAAAACCTTAAGAAACCAATTTATAAAACTGTCAAGATAGTTGATCAATGCATTTAATGGGACGGTTATTGGACTTAGCTAAAAGTATAACGCGATTAGGTTATTGTTATTATATTATGTATATCCAATCAATACTGCTACATCCATTGTGCGAGCGGTTGATCAAAATTCCCTTTTTACAGCATGATGTCAAGGTTAAAAGCTAATCAATTCTATTGATAAAGTTTGTATTGTACAGTATGGAACTGTGAAGCTATTGTCCACACATATCTTAGTAATTTTCTGCACCTATTCAACTTATGAAAACAAAAGACTTAAGACACGAACTTTTTACAAACTGATGTGTATTTAATGAGTATTTTAAGTTTATTTGTATGTAAATTCCATTCCATCTCCGGAGATTTCTTTTTTTTTTATCCAGAGTTGACCTTAGTTTTGACTTGCACTAGTCGAGACGAGCTTTGAGGTAGGGAGATTTGCGCTTTTGCCATCGTCTTCTCGCTTTCCTTTTCTCTTTGATTAGGGAGTTAATATGACATGAGGAGTCATTTTTTGTTTTAGCATAGACCTTGTGCGGAGTTGCCAAGTTTGCGGCAGTTGTCATTGTGGTAGTGAGGACGTTGATGGCAGACTGAATTTCATCTGGTGTTTTGAGAAAAAAATTTGCCACAGATGAGAGCTTATGTCCATCTTGTATCTCAATCAATTTGTATGCCTGTTTGGGAAATGGTAAGAGATTTCCGGGTTCAAGGGAATGTTGAAAACTGTGAGAATTGTGGGAGAGTGGTCTGATGAGAGGTCGGGGGAAGGAGTAACGATGATGCGTTCTCTTGTTATGTTCTTCATAACTGCAAAATCTATGAGATCGGGGGTTTTATTGAGATCCGTGAGCCAGTATGTTGGTTCACTTCCAGACAAAACTTTTAGGCCTGAACTCGATATAGCATTCAGCAATTGCCTGCCCCTGGGATTGACGAGTGTAGACCCCCAGAAGGTACGTTTAGCATTGTAGTCCCCGGCTGATATAAACTTGTCACCAAGAGTAGAGAAAAAGTGTGAGAACTGGTCTTCGCTTATAACATATTTGGGAGGGCAGTATATGGAAGAAACTATTATGTTTAATCCAGTTAGTGCAACTGAAGTGGATTGTATGTGATCAGTTTTATATTCGCGTAGAGAGAAGTGCTTTACAGGAATAGATGTGAAGCACAAAATGTTTACTAAGAAAACAGGAAGCAAAGATTACTATCTTTAAAAGCAAAAGACAATAATATAAATCCAGTCAAAGATGCTCACAACGTGCTACAGACATTGAGTAAACAAAGCCAAGTGATCTCACTGGTGTCAGTTGACAGATTAGCAATGTCACGGCTTAAAGGCAACGAAGCTTTGAGGCTTTGTATGTCAATTATGTACTGGCAGTCATTTAAGACCAAAAGCGAAAAGTTTATAAACAGCATGTACGATATTTCCAAAACACGATTTATTTGTACAAAAGCCTGTTCGATGATTACAGTCCAAAAACACAGGGAGTCCTGTGTTTGACACAGGACAAGTAAATTTTCAGGAACTATGAAGAGAAATCTGGAAAGTCACTGAGAAGAAATCGAAAAATTGCTAAATGATTAGATTAAGTACAGTGAGATAAATGAAGATTATGTTGGGGAATAAAACGGAATTGCATATTTTTGTCTGGGAACAAAATATTTTACATTTAGATTTTAGTCAACCCCATACAGAGACATATTCTATGTAAATCGTATAAAGTCACTTCCAGGACTTAAAAAACAAGTTTGAATTTGTGGGCATATACATATATAAAAGAATTATTTCTGTAGAGACCATGATTTGTCTCACAGAGTTGAGAAGGACATCATTTTTCTGGGACTTATTATATGTAGAAAAATGATGACTTATTATATGTAAAAAAAAAGACATAATAAGAAAGAAAATGTGGAGTGATTTTTTTGATCATATTTTGTATAATTAAACTTTTTTATTTTTTATTATTTTTTTTTTTTTTTTTGTTATTTTTGGTGCAGCAGAATTAGTAGTTAAATTCTTAAATTTTTAATTAATTTTAATTAAATTCTTAAAATTCTTAAATTCTATGTAGTTAGAATTCTTCCCGAACAAGTCTTCCACGTTTTTTTTTTCTTATAATCGAATAACTTCGGAAACTTTATTAAATAATCAACACCAGTCGACGTATGTCGACTATTTATAGGTTATGAACAAAAATGCATATCGTATTAAAAAATCATACAATCGATAGCTCTTGGCGAACATAAGCATAGACAAGTCATCCCTGTTTTGTTTTCAAGTACAAAAATTACACTTTTCCTATACTTTAGTGTTGGGAAAGATACCATAGTATTGCGGGAATAAGGTATCGTATCCCTCAATACAAATATGTATGTTTGCCGTTTTCTACGAGATCTCCCTTCTACTCACCGTTCATTTGGTCCTTTCAGGTGCATTGTGGGAAAAACTAACGCCTGTATCAGTTCACCTTTAAAGCTGCTTAATTAGCTTAGCTAATCATTCAGACAAAAGAAGAGAGTCGCTTTTTCGTTGACGATTTTTCGACAATAATAAAAATATAATACAAAATTTTGGCCAAGTTTGGTTCTCCTACGTAACTGATTTGTCTTTATGGGATCAAGCATGTTATTTTATGCCAGACGAGACTTTGTGAGGCAAGGTGAGAGTCCATAGTGCGATCCCTTCAACATATCTTTGGAGATGGCAATGAGAAAAGCTCAACAGAAAACACAGCTGATACCATTTTTAATAGAAGCCTTATGTTTCTTGACTTCGATGATGTAGACATCAACGTTCGAAAGTTGTGACAAGTTACTGTATCTCCGCACACTATCAAGAATTGAAAAGGAGTCAGCTAAATAGTGTCTGGTAGTAAATGAGAACAAAAAATGAATAAATTAGCAAAAAATCCTACGCGAGTAGGAGTATAAACATTGACAACTTGAACTATATCGTAGGGGATGATATTAATGTCAACCCCGAATTTAGGGGGAAGAGTATTCGTTGTTCGTTCGATGTTATGTTGGACTTAGCACGTGCTCTATTAACAAAGGCAATTGGGCTTCGCCAGACATTAGTTCTGCCCGTCTTTTCGTCCATTTTTATGCGCAAAACCATTTTCAATTAAATAATTAATTCATCTATCGTTACTTTATCCATATCGTTCATTTATCGTTACTTTCCTAATAACCAGAAAGAAATATTGAAATAAATAAAGGGTGCCCCAACAAGAACGCAAGATTTAAATGACTGATGCAACAATTGAATTGTTTCTCTGGCTGTATGACATGTGGCGCCGTCTTGTTGAAACCACATGCTCTCCACATTCATTTATTCAATTCCAGGCACGAAAAAACTGGTGATCATTTCACGATACCGAACACCATTGACTGTTTGCGCTTGACATGCCTCATTTTCATAAAAAAAAGGTCCAATGATTCCTCTAGCCCAAGATCCACTCCACACAGTGACACGTTGAGGATGTATTTGCTTCTGGTGAATCACTTGAGGATTTTTCTCATCCAAAATGCGACAACTCTGCCTATTGACGAAGCTATCAAGATGGAAATGGGCCTCGTCACTGAAGATGATTTTATCGGCAAAATCAGCATTTTCATGTTGTCTCTCCAATATCCAATTAACGAACTCCCCTCGCTGTCCATGGTCAGTTGGCTTCAGTTCCTGAGTCAATTGAACTTTGTATGCATGAAGATGCAAATCTTTCGTCAAAATTCGCTGCATAGTGGATTTGGAGACACCAATTTGCTGAACTCGGTGTCGAATTGAGGTGGATGGAGTTTGAGTGACATCATCACGTACAGCTGCGACATTTTCGGTCGATCGACCTGATCGAAGGCGCGTTGTTGTCTTTACATCACTAACAGATCCAGTTTTGGCAAATTTATCCATTAATCTCTTTACAGTTGACTCTTTTGGAGCATTATTGTGACTCCAAATTGATCGCAATTTGCGAACTGTAGCCGCAAAACTTTCACCATTTTGGTAAAACAATTTCACAATGAGAATGCGTTGTTCATTCGTGTAGCGCTCCATTTTTACTAACCTCGTAACTTCTACTAGCAAACAATAACAATTGTTCAAATGTCAAACAATGACACTTCGAATGGCGCCAAATTTAAATTTTGCGTTCTTGTTGGGACACCCTTTAGCATCAAAACGTTTCATAAAATTTCAGCCACTTTTCTTTATGTAAAAGTAAAGCTTAAGACAATAACTCATAATAATGAAATAGGTCTACTTAATATTCCTTTGATAACTCTTGCCCTGTGTAGAAGCAAATCTACCGATATATGTTATTCTACCATATATACAGATTACTTTCTAACAGGAACAGCCACCGATATGGAATATTAGTGAAAAGTGATTTTGATCTGTTGTTGACTCATGTATTCGAATCATATCAACAAATAGTTTAAGTTCCGATTCATGTTATAAAAGGTTGTATTTGTCAACAAATTTAGTGTTCCTTGAAAAATTTCAATTCAAAAATATACAACATTTTTAATTTGCTATAAATAATTCAGAAAGTCTGGAAACGTAAATTTAGAAAATGAATAATTTGAAGCAGCATTTTTTACCTTTCGCTATTTGGCATCAGGACTTTTTCTATGACAAGTGTTAGTTCTGATTCAGATTGAGAAACGAAACTGCATCAAACTGTATATTTGTTTCGAGTTTTTGAAGCATCCAATTTGAAACCAATTTCAGACACAATAGCATCTCCATTATAGCCTCCATTATGGCCCTGTTTTTCATTGTTGGAGACCTCAAACAAATCCAAACCAGCATCCTGCAATGGCTCGTTTATTTTTAAAGCTTCACTACCTGTCACTAAGTGGGGTGGATTTTGGCCTGGAGGAATCATTGAACTGTTTTTTTATGAAAATGAGGCATGTCAAGCGCAAACAGTCAATGGTGTTCGGTATCGTGAAATGATAACCAGTTTTTTTGTGCCTAGAATTGAAGAAACGAATGTGGAGGGCACGTGGTTTCAACAAGACGGCTCAACATGTCATACAGCTAGAGAAACAATTCAATTGCTGCATCAGTCATTTAAATCTTGCGTTCTTGTTGGGACACCCTTTAGCATTACGATATGCGATATATTTATATTGTAACTCCTGCCCACCGTGGGTTAATCAATAACGGCATTTGGTAATTTTATGCATTTTAATTGTAATTCCGCAAGAAATTTTATTAAAATACTTTAACGTCAAAGCAACAACTAATCCCGTTTTGCAAGACAATGAATGCATATTGAAAGAAAATGGTTTACATTAGTTTAAAACAATAATTGCCAGTGTTTTTAATATTACCATAATAGAGTGCGTTTTTTTCCATTTGTAATTGTTAGTCTGGTGTCAACAAATAATATACGAAAAATGTGGCTAAAATTATTGGTCTTATTTGTGGTGATTGTGGATTCGATACAGTTCGTTGGCTCAAAAGTTGGCTATATTGATGCTGTCACAAATATAAAAAAAAAACATTTAAAAACGAAAAGAAACAAAAACTTTATACAAACTTAACAATAGTTTTACTACCGCCATGATATTGCAGGCAATTATTTTGTTTTGTAGGCATGTCATGCGATAATTACGCGGAATACTAAAATAATTGTTGGCCTCAAGAAACAAATGAAATCCAAAATCCAAATCACTACAAACACTTTATTACACACTAGGCTTGACTTTGCGCCATCTCTGGTCACTAACTGGCATTTGGTTGTTGAAGTTGATTTCAACTAAATCACGTGGTAAACTCGTACATTTCATTGTTGTATTGCTGTTGTTGATGTATGTCTTTCACTGTATGACCACAAGTTCACATTAGACATTGACATCTATATCTACAACACCGACAGTAACAACAACAATCCCATAGACATTTTCACTTTCATTTGGTGCACAACTAACAATAAAAACACACTCGCTCACCTTACACCGCCTAAGCTGCGCTTAATTATCAGCTTGTAATGGGATCAGCTTTATCATTACTATAATTTAGCATATTTCCATTAATGTGTGCTTTGTTTCTAGCAGTGAACATCATACAATTCATGTGCCATACAAAGTTCACACCGTTCACCATCATCATGTGCAAAAGGTACCCGTCATCAAGGAAGTCGTAAAGGAGGTGCCCGTGGAGAAGCTCGTCATCAAGGAAATCGTCAAAGAGGTCCCTGTCGAGAAGGTTGTGCACGTTCCCGTTGTCAAGGAAGTTCACGTTCCCGTTCATGTTCCCGTCCATGTTCATCATGAGGGCCACCATTATGGTGGTGGTCACGGTGGCGGTCATGGTGGTGATTTTGGTCACAGCAGTGAATATATTGTACAAGAATCATCCAAAGGCTGGCCATCATCTGGATGGTAATCGTTTTAAGATTGATTGAGATTGTTGTCTTTATTTATGTTTTAAGTTTCCACCTGCCTAAAATACTCTTTTTCTTTTCATTTCATTATTGTATACTGTAACTGTACTTACATACATACCCTTTCACCCACTGTAAATAGTCTGTAAGTTATGATGAGTTGTAAAATTGCGCATATTGAACTATATTAAGTTTTTGTTTTTGTATAGATAGAGAAAATAAATCAATGAATTATAAACAACTTTTTAATGTGTTTTACAATAAAGTAAATAATTAATAGAAAAATTAACAATCTGCATCTCTCCTGAACTTCCATGTCAACTATAGGATTATTAGGTTGTCACATCCTTTTAATTCTATTAATTAACAGACAATAATTTGAACAATACAATTATTTTTTTAAATGTTCCGGTGGTGTGAATAAATCTATCAATAATAAATATTGGGTTGTTCGGAAAGTTTGTTCGGTTTTTAAAATAAATCTATTTAAAAATTTATATACAGGGTGGCCCAAAATGACCAAAGTGGTGTGAATTGCTTATAACTTTTTATTTAAGGCATACATATTTTTTTATTTTTTTTTTAAATACAGTAAATTTATGGGGAATATTTTTAGATTAGTTATTCAAAATGATATCCCGCAAGTGTTGGCCATTTTCTGCTTCGCACAAATGTGCTCTTTCCAACACATTTTCCATGACCTTTCGCAAAATTTCCGGTGTTATGTTATTAATTTCGTCTCGAATATTGGATTTTAATTCGTCAATAGTCCTGGGCTTATTAACGTAAACTTTCCCTTTTAAACAACCCCAAAGGAAAAAGTCTGGAGCTGTTAAGTCCGGGGAACGCGGAGGCCAATTAAAATTGCTTGTACGCGAAATTATTCTTTCACCAAATATGTCGCGTAAAAGAGCCATTGTGGCCCTCGCAGTGTGCGCTGTGGCTCCATCCTGTTGGAACCATATTTGCGGATGGTTTTCCACGGCTGGCCTTACAAAATTTTCCAACATGGCCCGATATCGATCAGCATTGATGGAAATGGCAACACCTCGTTCATTTTCAAAAAAATATGGACCAATGATCCTTTCGGAAGAAACACCGCACCAAACAGTACACTTAACTGGGTGTAATTATCGTTGATAAAGTACTCTCGGGTTTTCCGTAGCCCATATCCTACAGTTTTGCTTGTTAACGAACCCATTTAATTGAAAATGGGCTTCGTCACTCATAACTAAGTTATGAATAAAATTAGAATTCTCTTGTGCTTTTTGCTGGAAATAAATTGCATAGTCAAGTCGTTGCTGGTAATCTGTCGGTTTCAATTCTTGGACAATTTGAATTTTGTATGGAAACATTCTTATCTTATGCAAAATTCGCTGCAGCGACCCTCTGGAGATGCCAAGTTGTGTCGAACGTCTCCTGGTTGATGTTTGTGGATCCTCCTAAATACTCTCCTATACCACTTGAATATTGTCATCCGTGTGCACCGTTCGTCGTCTGCCAGCATCATCACCAGCATTTGCAACAAGACGGTTTATTGTTGACTGAGAGGGTGCAACCCGCACATTAAATTGACGACGGTATGCACGCTGAGTCAACACAATGGACCGTTGATTTACAAAGTAAATTTCAACGATTTGGGCACGTTGTTCAGTTGTGTATTGCTCCATTATAAATTCTCCAAGTCTTCTTTACAAAATACTAAAAAGAAAAGAAAAAAAAATTATAATAAAAAAGTTATAAGGAATTCACACCACTTCGTTCATTCTGGGCCACCCTGTACAAGAAAACAATTATTTTAATTTATTATATTATACGAGGTGTGATAAAAAAAACGGGTTTTTTCAAATTTCGTGAGTTACGTATGTTCGATTTTCCCATTTTTTTCTGTTATGTTGGTACACATGTCTATTATATATGTTGACAACATCAGTCATTTTGGATTGTCAGTTTGTTTTTGACAAATAAAAAGGTTAGTCGTGTTTTTATGTGCTCTTCGATTTTTTACTATTCGAAGAAATGGATCAAAGAAACTGTATTAAGTTTTGTGCAAAACAAATGAAATGAAATGTGGAAGGACATTTGAAATGTTGACTGTGGCGTTTGGCGAGTCTACTATGAGCGGAACACAAGTTCAAATGTGGTATAACCGGTTTAAGGAAAGGCCAAGAAGATGTCAATGACGATGCTCGTCCTGGTCGCCCGAGCACGTCAACAACCGATGAAAACATTGAAGCAGTGAAGAAAATGATTTTGGATAATCGTCGAATCACTATTAGAGAGGTTGCTGATGATGTTGGCATATCGTTTGGCTCATGCCAAGCAATTTTTACGGATGTTTTAGGTATGAAACGTGCGGCAGCGAAGATTATTCCAAAATTGCTAAATTTTTAGCAAAAACAACGTCGCATGGACATCGCTCAGGAACTGTTGAACGTCATCAACGACGATCCAGATTTCCTCAAAAAGGTCATAACTGGTGACGAATCATGGGTGTATGGCGACATCGGAACCAAAGCCCAATCATCCCAATGGAAGCGTCCAGAAGAGCCAATATCGAAATAAGCTCATCAAGTTCGGTCAAATGTGAAGGTATTGCTTACTGTTTTCTTCGATTGCAATGGCGTGGTGCATCATGAATTCTTGCCACAAGGTCATACGGTTAATAAGGAATACTTTGCGCGAAACAGTTCGTCAGAAACGCACAGAATTGTGGAAAAACCAATCATGGATTTTGCACCATAATAACGCTCCAGCTCACACATCGATGCTTGTGCGTGAGTTTTTGGCTAAAAAGAAAACCGCAATCATGCCTCAACCACCGTATTCACCGGACTTGGGCACCGCTAACTTTTTTCTCTTGCCAAAACTGAAGACAGCGATGAAAGGAAAGCGTTTTGCTACGATTGAGAAGATAAAAGAAAAATCGAAACAGGAGCTGTTGGCGATACCAAAAAGCGCGTTTCAGAAGTGTTTTAAGGATTGGAAAAAACGCTGGCATAAGCGTATTATATGAATTACTTTGAAGGCGACAAGATAGTTATTGATGAATACATAAATACTTTATGAAAAAATTGTTATTATTTTATTGTATTTATCGTTTGTTTAGATCACACCTCGTATAATTTCCCCCTTTTTTAACAACTTCTTCCCACCTCTCCGGAAGCTTTTTAATTCCGCTCTCATAAAACTCGCGTGGTTTTTCTGAAAAAAAGCATTCAATTTGATTTTTGATTTCTTCGTCATTATGGAAATTTAAATCCTTCAAGTGGTTGCTCGCTCAGAAAGCAAAATATGTGATAGTCGAATGGGGCGAAGTCTGGGGAGTATGATGGCTGAGGTAAAACTTCCCACCCAGGCTATGACAGTTTCTGACGGGTGCCCAAGGCAGTGTAAGGGCGGGCGTTGTCATGATGCAAGATGACGTCTCTCTGGTTGATGAGCTTCGACAGTTTTTTTTTCAATACCGCCTTCAATTTATCTGATTGTGTTGCGGACCTTGGTCCGCATTAATCGTTTGATATGCAGGGAAAAGCTCAAAAAAGACTACTCCTTTGGCATCTCACCAAATCGACAATATTACCTTCCTGCGGTGGAGGCCCACTTTAGAGGTGGATTGAGAGGGTTCATTTGGTTTCCCCCATGATCTTTTCTGCGTTATATTGTTGTAGGCTATCCATTCTTCATCCTCTATGATGAGGTTCTTCAGAAATGATGTCTTGTTATTTCTTATTCTTATGTTATCTCAGACATCAACGCAATTCAGGCGGTTGGCCTCAGTGAGAGAGTGAGGTAGCCACACATCGAGGCTGTTTACAAATCCTAACTCATTTATGACCCGTGAATGGTTGAGTTCGATTTTTTGATTATTTCAGCTATTTCTCTAACTATTGGAGGATCTCTAACACGAGGATTAATAATAATTAGATCTCTCACCTCCTCGGAAACAATTTTGGTTGTCCTGATCATTTTGATGGGCCATATCTTATGAAGAACTAGATTTGCTATTTATGCTATTGGTGTAGAAAATGAATATATCCTAAGAAAGAGTCGGTTGTGTCACAACGCATTTTGAAAATTTTATGAAAAATGTATAGTAAGGAGAAGAAAGTAAGCTTTAGAGACTGAGTTGAAATAAATGTTTGAAATGAAACAGCCAAATATTGATGCTGAGAACGGACAAGAGAAAATCTAAAATGATCAAATGTAATCCAATGCAAATATAAACGCATAAAGGAGGATCTAATGGCAGCATTACATCAGGCAACATTTCCGGACATTTTAAACTTCTATATGAAAGACCCGCGGTACTCCAAATGCAAAGATCCCATGCCAATGGAATCAGCAGCATCCCCAGTAATCGCAGACATAATTATGGAAAATTTATTGAACAGTAAGTTGAAGATATTAACTGAAAGTCAAAGAATGACAACCAAATATGTCGATGGTCTTATTGCTATACCTATAGTTAAGACAAGAGGACTGTATTTTAAATACATTAAATTTATACTTTCAATAAATACAGTTTACAATGGCAAAATAAATAGACAAATAATAGACTGTCATGTCTACATTGGATACTAATCATAGAACGATGAATAATAAAGCTCGATTGGTATAAAAAACCAATTGCTTCCGGGCACCTTGTCAATTTCTACACGAAACGTCCCTAAATAATAATTAAAAATACGGCTACCAATTTGATTAGAAACTTCTTGGAAATAAGCTATGAAAAATTCCATATGCAAATGAAGCAAAAATTAGGAAAACGTTGTCTTTTAATGAATTCCCTTTCAAAAAAGCTTTATAAACCAGACATAACTAAACAGCATCACTGGACGATGAGAAATGCAAAGTACTTTCCAGGATTCTTTGAGAGATTTAAAAAATGCAATCACTTACAATAGGTAAAAATATGAATCAGTCCTCAACCCACAAGAAAAAAACTGAATAAAAGACTTTGAATACAAAGCTAAATGCATACAAATCAGTCTTCAACCCACAAAAAAAAGGAATAAAAAAACCAACCTGTTCAGTTATTGGATTTAAGCCCAATTTTGCCGATGTATATATGTTAGTTGAAGATCGCAACTACTTTCGAAAATTCATTTTAGAAATGTAACACATCATTGAGTGCCTTCAGAAAAGAGACTGAACTATACGAAGGACACAGAGAAAATCGTGCAAATATAAACAAATGCTGTAGACAAAAATAGATGACAAAAGCATCAGTAGCGAAGGAAATCTTGCAGAAATGGCGCGTTATAGAGATTTGTGAAAACAAATGCAAAAATTGTAAATAGTTCAATTTGTTTTTGAATGTAGGTTAGGTTGGGTCAGTGTAGCAGTCTGAATAGACAGACTCACTTAGACTGTATAGTGCATTGTGATACCACAGAAACTAGAGATATGGATGTCCCCAATTTCCCTCTTTGAACTATCCTGAGCGTCTCAAGAAGCTCTTAAGTCGGACAATATCTATATCGTCCAGATCTCCTAGGTCCCTAAAGACATAAGAGCCCAGTGTTGATCTCCGCCTCTTTGCCACGGCCGAGGTAATTACAGAAAAGATGTTCTATGGACTCCTCCTCCTCTTCATCCCTACAACTCCTGCAAAAAGTCTCTAGTCGCAATCTTCAATCTCATTGCATGTCTTCCAATCAAACAGTGTCCCGTCATGATGAATATAAGTAATAAGACGTCGGGTCTTGATATCGACAGCAGTGTGTGTGAATGCTTCAGATCTAGGCGAGACCACATCTGTCTGGATTGATTACAGCCTCCGACAGACGTCCACCTACCATTTGCTGCTAAATATCTTCCATCTCGCAGCAGGAGCTTTCAAGTGGCTAGAGGCATGCCCACGGACTCCAACTCGGCTGGAGTCTGTAAGGCGGTCCCTAGTCTTACCAGCTCGTTCCCTGGAATGTCCCTGTGGCCCGTCACCCACATAAGGTGAATGTTGAAATGCTAAGCCATCTCGTTATGAGACCTGCGCCAATTCAAAGCTGATGTTGATTTCAGGAAGACAGAATCCAGGGATTAAATGGCAGCTTGACTGTCAGAGAATATGTTAATACCCACCGTGGTGAGGGCGTTATATCTCAACCATTCTGTCAATTCCTTAATGGCCAAAATTTCGGCCTGATAAACACTACAGCGATCAGACAGCCTTAATGCTATACTTAGCCTAGGATGGATTTAGGAACTAGGATGAAAAATTGAGAAAATATAAACCTGACATCAAGCGAAATGGAAGGAATAGGAAGGAATCCAGAAGTGTATTTTAGTCCCATTATAATAGAGGCGTTGCAGCGCACGTCTTGTCAGCTCGTTAAATATTTTCCACAATCACATTTAGAGCAACAGTTTCTTCCAGCGTCTATCTAAAAGGTGATTTTTTAATCGCAGTTTTTCCAAAAATTCGATTAAAGCACTCAAATTTGCATCATATATTCAAATTTTTTTATTGGAATCGATAAATTGGTTTTTGCCATTTAATTTTTAAAGATAATTTCATGTAAGTGTTGTCCGCAGTTCCGTCTCAAAATGTCCATTCGGAATGTCCAATTTTCCGTCACTTTTTCGAGCATTTCGGCCTGTATTCCACGAATAACGCGTGTAATATTATCCTGTAAGGCTTCAATAGTGTTCGGCTTGTCCACATAGACTAACAACTTGACATAACCCCACAAGAAATAATCAAGAGGCGTTAAATCGCAAGATCTTGGGAACCAACTCACAGGACCAAATCGAGAGATAAACTGCTCACCAAATTCATCCCTCAACATATCCATTGTTTTACGATCATTGTGGCATGTTGCACCATCCTGATAAAACCACATGTCAAGCAAGTTCAACTCAGCCAATTGAGTCAAAAAAAAAAATAGCGTATTATGGCTCGATATCGTTCGCCGTTGACGATAACGTTTCTTCCACGGTCGTCCTTGAAGAAAACTGGACCGATGATGCCACCAGCCCATAAACCACACCAGACTGTCGTTTTTTCGGGATGCAGCGGTAATGCATGTATGGCATGTAGCTGTTCATCACTGCAGATGCGACAGTTTTGTTCGTTTACGTAACCGTTCAGCAAGAAGTGAGCCTCATCGCTGAA
Source organism: Philornis downsi (assembly GCA_019455685.1). NCBI lineage: Eukaryota > Metazoa > Arthropoda > Insecta > Diptera > Muscidae > Philornis > Philornis downsi. Next base: position 206,681 of record JAHXMU010000366.1, on the reverse strand, counting down.
CACAATTTTTCGATAAAACGGCGGATTTTCATTTCGCTTTTGTAAGGCCCATTCACTAAAAATTAGACTTTGTGGTAGGACATTCGTCATTCTATGATGAAATGGCAGAGTATACTGTACACTTTTCACTTTGACAGATGACGTTTGGACGCCATTACTAACCAGTGCTGTCAACCTGAAAATCTTAAACAATCGGCCTATATTTATACAGTATATTTCTTTTAATTTCTTTCCGTATGTGGTTCTTTGTAGATTTAAGTTGGTTTGTTTATTATGTTACGTACGATAAGCTACACGTAGAAAATAATTCCAAATTATTAGGTTTTCTGTGCTTCTCTTCAATTCGTCATATCAAATTTTTACTATATTTCTGAACATTGATTCTCCCAACAGAGTTGTTTCCTCGCCCACCGAGTTATCGAAAACTTTTCGTGCGGGATCATTTTGGTTAATTCAAACAGCATGACCCCGATAACGCAATTAATGTATTTTGATCCGCCTGGCCATTTGGATGTTGGTCTACAGATCATACAGCTCATGATTCTTTTTTTATGCAATGCACATTTCTTAAATTCTTTCTTTGCAAAAAGCCACCATTACACTATCTCAGCTAAATAACTTAATTCATGGAATAGTATTTTAATATTTGTTTTATTATTATTATTTTTATTTTAGTATTTTTAAAACTTTTCAAACATTCATATCATTTATCCGCATTCATATATTTCTTGTTGGTCTTGACAACTCTAATCATACAGTCTTGTTTGAATGAAACTTGCACTTAATAACCAACAAACAAATAAACTCACTATATTAAATAACTTTTTTTTTATAATTTATCTAAAAATGTATTGAGTCTTATAATGCGCTCAACAACTTTTCCCTCTGTAGAAAAACAACAGTTCATGAATTAATCAATGTATATTAATTAAATTTGTCTAAAGTAAGGGCGTGGTAGGTTTTTGTAAACTGTGAAAGGGAATTTATTATTTATAACTGTACATGGCCAACGCTTTTGTGTCTTTTTTTTATCATTTTTATATCCTGAGGTAATGATTTTATCAATTACAATTATTCTAAAACTACGAACACAAACAAAACAACAGTAATTCATATGAAATGAATGAAAGAAATACATTAAGACATAAACTTGATCTTTTGGCCTCTAACATATGGTCAGAGTGTGTAACGAATTCTAGCACAGAGAAAAAACTGAAACTAGACATTATTTCAATTATAAATTTGGGCATTTTTTAGTTCGTGCCATTTAAAATAGACTGCTGCCATATGTTAATACGTGAGGCAATTTTATTTTAGTATAGCTTGTATGGACGTATTTAGATATATCATATTATATGTAATGTAAACTTTATTTATATAGTATTTAAAGCTGTTGTTTACTATATAGAGTTAAATTCCCGCAATATATTAGCGTTGGCGACTGCTTACAACAAAAGACTTAAGACACAAACTTGATGCCAAATTATACCCTAAGGGGAACGTGGTGTTACTGCCGTTAATTCAATTTAGCTTTAACTTGTTCACTTTAGATATTTAGTAAATGTTAAATTCAAGGTGCCAAATTGTGTATAATTTCCAAACCGAAAAATGCTGGACATTATTTGATAAACAACACATAAAAGAGCCTGCAACAATCATTTGGACGTGTAAACACTACAATCCAATTCAAAATTATACAAATTATAAGTACGTAATTATTAAATGCACTTAGAAAATGGTGCTTGATTTATGCCCTAAGAAGAAAAAACACTTTTTCATACGGTTAAGTAGCTGCCATTTTATCAAACAGGCATCTGCTATCTAAGCTAATGTTTGGTAATTTCTAATGACATTATTAAGATGCAATAATTAAAAATAAAAATATTAAAAATATTACATGAATTAGAATGGAAACATTTAAACATGTTAATTATAAATAATACATTTACAAGTCTATTCTGATTGTTTAGAAGATGCCCTATATAGGGTGATTTTTTAAGATTTAAGTTTTCCAGTTTGGCTGCACTGGTTGGTATTGGCGTCTAAACGTCATCTATCAAAGTGAAAAGTGTACAGTATACTCCGTCATTTCATCATGGAATGACGAATGACCTACCACAACGTCTAATTTTTGGTAAATGGTCCTTACAAAAGCTCAATGAAAATCCGCTGTTTTGTCGAAAAATTGTGTTCAGCGATGAGGCTCATTTCTTGCTGAACGGATACGTAAACAAGTAAAACTGTCGCATCTGAAGTGATGAACAGCCACATGCCATACATGAATTACCGATGCATCCCGAAAAAACGACGATCTGGTGTGGTTTATGGACTGGTGGCATCATCGGTATATTTTTCTTCAAAGGCGACCATGGAAGAAACGTTACCGTCAATGGTGAACGATATTGAGCCATGACACGCAATTTTTTTCCTCCCCCTAATTGGCTGAGTTGAACTCGGTTGATTTCATCAGGACGGTGCAACATGCCACACAGCTCGTGAAACAATGGATATGTTGAGGAATGAATTTGGCGAGCAGCTTATCTCTCGATTTGACTCTGTGAGTTGGCCCCCAAGATCTAGCGATTTAAATCCTCTTGATTATTTCTTGTGGGGTTATGTCAAGTCGTTACTCTACGTGGATAAGCCGAACACTATTGAAGCCTTACAGGATAACATAACACGCGTTATTCGTGGAATACAAGCCGAAATGCTCGAAAAAGTGACGAGAAATTGAACCTTCCGAATGGACATTTTGAGACGGAGCCGCGAACAACATTTACATGAAATTATCTTTAAAAATTAAATGGCAAAAACCAATTTATCGATTCTAATAAAAAATTTAATATGTGAAGCAAATTTGAATGTTTTATTCGATTTTTACAAAAACTACGATTAAAAAATCATCCCTTTATTTTATCCAACTTAGTGTTGTATAATTTCAAATGACATTGTTAGGACACAACTTGTTTCGTTTATTAAAAATGATTACATGAATTAGAATGGAGACATTCAAATATGTTACTCGTAAACAGGAGCCTCCACAAAAGTTCAGCTTTATTTCAATTTTGATGTTGAAACTTTATTTAAAGTATATTAGAAACAACAACCCAATTTATACACTAATTAATTTTTTTTAACCAAAATAAAATTAAAAATCCAAATTGATTCTGTTTTTCTATCGAAACATAATGAAACAGTTATTTTGATTCGGGAAACGGAAACGACGACACAGTTTCGTTTCATAATCTGAATCAGAACTGAAAACTGATTTGGTCTTGTTGTTTTGGTAGAGAAAAATCCCTTCAAATTATTTATTCCTTAAATTTATGTACCAGGTTTTCAGAAATTTTCACAGTTGTTTAAAAATTGTATCTGTCTTTTTTTGGATTGAAAACTTTTAAACGATATACAAACAAAACGTTTCATAAATCAAAATTGCTTCTACATCGTTTCGGATGTATGAATCAAAATTAAAATTTTTTGTAATTTCGTTTTAAATGTATGAAACAGAAACAAAATTCAACACAATTTTGCTTTTATTAATTGTCGGAATCAGAATACTAATATCATATATTTTTGATGTTGATTCCTGAAACATTCCTAATGAATCAAAATTATTTATGGATTTTATTTCGTTTCGGTGACGGTCCGTAATTATGCATGTTAGATTCCTACGCCTATTTTGGTTTTTTTTCGAAGATACAAAAGCAGCCATATATTGATTTAATGAAGTAATTAATGAAAATTGAATTTGGTTATTATAAAGTATTCCAAATTATATGTTTTCTGAATGAAATATTGGATTGGTACAAAGGTTCCTGTAGTAGAAATAGCAAACACGCACCCTGATTAAACAAATGCAATTACATACAAGCATTATATATATCGGGTTGTTCGGATTTTAAAAGAAATTTACTTAAAAAGTTACATACAGGGTGTCCACGTCGGGAAGGTATACTACTTTGTTTTCTTGCCATTTTGATAAACATTAGTCTTGACAGTACATTTTTGGCAGTCGTATTATGGAAAAATATTCGATAAACCAACTTAGTTTAATCGTTAAAACATTTTATCAAAATCAATCATCGATTACTGCGACGATGAGAAAGTTACGTGAAATTTTTGGGAGTGACAACGTGCCAATAAGACGATCTATTTATCGTGTAGTGAATGATTTTCAAGAAAGAGGGTCTGTAACTTATGGGGCCAAGCAAAGACCCCAACGTACTGCAAGAACGGCTGAAAACATTACTGCTGCTCACGGAAGTGTTCGAAACAATCCATCAACCTCAATTCGACGCTGTGCTCAAGAGCTTAGTCTTCAAAGAACAACTTTGGCCACAATTTTGCACAAGGATTTGCATTTGTATGCTTTGGGCTTGATTAACATGTGGAATTACTGCGAGACCTCTTTTCACAACAAGTTATTTAAAGAAATGGTGACGTTGATTGGCCTCCACGGTCGCCTGATTGGACTGCTCCGGACTTATTTTTGTGGGGATATCTGAAATACAAGGTTTATGCAAACAAACAAGAAACGCTTGAGCAACTCAAATAAAATATTCGTGGAGAAATTAATGAAATACCGCGTGAAATGTGTGAAAATTTAATGAAAAATGTGCTCAAAAGGGCTCGCATTTGTGAGGCTAACAGAGGCGGACATTTATCTGATATTGTTTTCCATACATAATTGCCGACATTAAATAAAACATTTATCAATATAAGATCCATTCTCTTTCATTTAATCAAAAATTATAAACAAACAAAGTAATATACCTTCCCGATGGACACCCTGTATGCGAAATTTCACATCAATATTTCAGCATAACCTTCTCAGTCGTGAACGTTTCACAAATGTACGAGCGATGCACATAATTTAAATAGTTCGTAATCGCACATTATTATCCTTCTTTGAAAGTTTTGAAACAAAGTTGAATGAAATCTACGCCCTAGCATTTCCTACTTGTTTCATTTTCACACGACATAGTCTGAATTCTTATTTTGCCGACAATTACTTTGAATTTAATTTTTTTCATGGGTTTCTATTTCTTCTGACATGGACGGAAATAGATAGGTCCTAATCCAGTTTACTGTAGGTATATTAAGCTATTCTGCTATAGCAGTTTGCTTAGAAATCTTCAAAAACCATTAGCATTCCGACCAAATTTAGTACAAAACAAAAGACTTAAGAACCAAACTTTGCCGATTGTCCAGCTGAAACGTTAATCTGAACATGTATTCAAACCTCCATTATTATTTGATCACATTTTGTGTGAAAAAAAAATAATTTATATTAATTTTACTTATCTACATTTTGTGGCAAAATATGGAAGGCTTCCTTTCAATAATAATATTTTATTTTAATTTGAAAGCGTTAATTCAATTAATTTCCTTTATCTGCCGCTGTTTATAGAATTTAAGAACTTCAACAAATCTAAGACTAAGTTGGTTGCTGGACAAAAGACTTAAGAAATAAACCTTATAATATAGCAATCAATTGAAGGACATTCGAAAACCCTGTATTTCGTGATGAAATTAATGAAATACCGCGTGAAATGTGTGAGAATGTAATGAAAAAATGTGCTCAAAAGATCTCGCATTTGTGAGGCTAACAGAGGCAGACCTTTATCTGATATTGTGTTCCATACGTAGTTGCCGACACTAAATAAAACATTTATCAATATAAGATCCATTCTCTTTCATTTAATCAAAAATTATAAACAAACATAGTAGTATACCTTTCGGACGGACACCTTGTAAAAACGCATATTGGATCATTGTACCAAATTCGTTAGATGTTTGCGATGTGATTGAAATTATTGTATAAATTTCATTTAATTTCTGTACAACTGTCTTAATTTCTTTCATTAACAGATGAAGTTTAAGATCAAAGCTAAATTAGACAAAAAAAACTGAGATATAGCATGTATACGTCTTTGAAATATGGAAAATGTATATATTTGGTCATTTTTCTGGCAATGACAGTTTAGAAATATTTAGGTATTTATATTTAGTGGCAAAGAAATGTTTTTTTTTTTTTTAATTGCCAACAGTTTAAGGTTGACATTTTATAAGAATTATTATATAAAAATGCTGGCGTACTATCACATCCTTTCAATTTGTCTGCTTTCGATTTCAATCAATACAATATAATATAAAATTATTTTCAATACACCGGATTAGTTTCCTTTGTCATCAACGCTTATCGAATTTAAGACCTTTGGCAGCGCGCCATGGCAAAACTAATTGTTAAACAAAAGATTTAAGAAACAAACTTCATACACACACAGACACGCCAACATCTCGTTTAACCGCATATGTGAGCGAGTACCTTTTATAGAGTTTTAAATAAATTAATTATAACTGTATTAACACAACTGCAATAGCAACAACGACAACAACACCCTATTACAATGAAATTGAAACAAATCAATGAAAGTTACTTTTGACATGACGTTAAGAGTCCATTGCCAATGCAATTGGACTTGGTTGGGGCAATTTTCTCACACCACCGCCAACTACACCACCAACGGCCGCACCAAGAACCACAATTACATTGTGAATAATGTAGTAAAGAGACACGGCTACGTAGCTTGTCGTCTACCCGTTCCATGTAGGTTGAAAGGTGGGGGTCTTGGATACACGTACTTACTCGATCGAATTACAGCAAATATTGTATCGTAGTATGCAGAGCCAAAGACCGTTTTACATTTATACTTGATCGCATAATAATCATGTGCCCAGATCAACAGAAAAATGCGATCAGTTCTGTTTTTTTTTTTCTTTTGCTTTTATTTTATTTTTAAGAAAACAACAGAAATTTAAAACTAAAAGCTCGGAAGGAGAATTGTAGTACTCGATAGACAAGTCATTCACACTCATACATATTTTAAGATTTTTGCATTGGCATACGTATGCTTGGCAAGTACAAGAAATGAAAAGAGGAAAAAACACTGCGGTTTTCTACAGCGTCCAACCTCCGCCCGGAGAGGAGAGTGGCGGGCTTTAGAGCATTGACAGTGCTGCTCTCATTGTCTCATTGAGGTGTTTGTTCTAATGTGCTCTACAAAGGTGCATTTCGCTTTCAATTTTTCTATTTCAGCCGTTTTGAAATTGAGTCTGGGGCTAGATTAGAGTAGTAGTCGCCACTGCCATGCTGGAGAACTATATAAGACACATAGTCATGTTGAGAATCCACCACAGTCTAGTTTCACAACGAAAACCAATTGGAAGTTTATTTTTTTCATAGCAAAAGGACTAAGATATAGTTCAATTGGTTTCCTTCATTACACATAGTTTGGGACAACACAAAAAATCGCACAAAATGTTCACAAAGTTGGTAAGTTTGTGAAAAGTTAGCTTTTCCCCAACGGCATCAAGGATTATTGGATTACCTAAAGGATTTCTGTTCTAATTCAAGGCTTTATTGTCGTTGTTTGCCTTGGCCTGGGCTAAGCCCCAATTGCCTGCAGCCCAGTATCCAGCCGGTGTAAATCCCCATGATTGTCCTGGTTTCCCCATCTGTGATAATGCCCGTCTACACAATCCAAGTGCCAGATGGCAACAACCCCAGCCCTCTTGGCAACCACAACCCTCATGGCAACCACAGCCTCAATGGAATGCTCCCGCTCCATCATGGCAACCCCAACCACAATGGGGTGCCCCCGCTGGTGCTCCTGGTGCCGAGAAATATCCAGCTGGTGTGAATCCTCACAGCTGCCCTAACTATCCCTTCTGTGATGTGAATGCTGGTGGCGCTGCTGCTGCCGCTCCTCCACTTCCCGGCTGGACTGAACGTCAATACCCCGCTGGCGTGAGCCCTCATTCCTGCCCCAATTTCCCTTACTGCCACTAAAAAGAGGACTGTATGATCACTGCTCTCACTCATTATCTCTGTATGTCTTTCTCCGTCTTGTCCCTTCTCCACCTATCCAATGTTCCATCAACTGTGTGCTGTTCATGTCAACTATGACAATTCCCCATCTTCGTCCTCCCTTCTCAGAGACTTTCCTGAACATTTTGTATAAAGAATTGATAACAAAAAAACAAGATAATAAAACTGAAAATCTAATAAAAAATGCAAACCTTTAGAACAATTAAGTAAAATATATGATTGTTGTTGGTAAATAAAACCACAAGTTCTTAGAACAAATTACGAAAAAACGAGTATTTTTTATACAACAAATTATTAACATATTGACCTTAGATGTCTAACCGACAGGCGATAAATCTTACAACTTGATCTACAACACCCAAACTGTAGCAGTGGATACTCTGGTGACAGAATACAACCAAATGCGGAACCTTCATGGCTGTTGGTCATTTGCAAAGTGAAAGTTGTTTGCCACAGCGGGTTCTAAAGCGACCAACACTGACCAATTTTAAAACATTCTTATGTGGCGGTTCCACATGTGAACTGCCGCTACCACCAGTGAAGGTCAAGTCCACCAACATTCATGCACTTGTAAAAGAATTCCGAATTCCGACCGTCCAGCTTCAACGAATGCCGACTGCCGTTGATGTAATTGCTAAGGAATTGATTGCATTGATTTTGTGTTTTTTTTTTTTTTTTAATGTAAAAACAACTCAATGAACGCATTTAATGACAGCTCGCTATTCTGGTTTATTTACGTTTCTTAACAGTCGATTTAATTTTATTGCTACCAGCGGAAATCATAAGTTTAAACTTTATAGCTGTAGACGTGACAGCAAATGTACTGTAGCGTTTTAGTTATAATTATTTTGAAACGGCCATATCATAACGTCCATAATTCTCCATTTATTTCTGCAAGTCGACAAAGTGTTATTAGTAATTGTTGCGCTTTACAAATTGTGTTAACATTAATAATACCAGAAGAACAAGAACTGCAACCGCAACAACGAAAGGTGTGTTCTGTAATTACACGTTATTATTACTATCATTATTAATGATAATTTTTTAATAAATTTTATCGTATGTAAAACCCAATAAAATTGAGTTATTTATTGTCTTGGCGATTATTTGAAAAGGCGCTTTTCAAATTTAAAGGATATTTTTTTTGTCTACGCCAATGATTAACGAGCTTTTGTTAATTTAATTAAAAGGCAGCACTTACATTCTTTGCAACTCTACATGTTTTTCAGATTATTATCTATATAAAAAGCGAATTCCAAAACTAGCCACTATTATAGCGTCTACGCAAGTTGTGCTGCTGGCAACTTTCATTAATGAACAAAGAAATTTCCACGATAGAGTCTCATCTTAATCAGACAACATTAAAGTTTGACTAGAATAACATCAGGTTGCTGAGGTCTATCTAAGAAATATTGGCTTAAATATTGTATATGTCGCAATTATACATTATAAACACTTCATAGCATAATGAAACCCGAGATGGACTACTGGCCTTTTAACAGAGAAAATGTACAGGGTGGCGCACCAATTGTGTTGAAATAAAAACTTCAAAGAAAAACTTTTTTTGTTCAATGTAATCTATATACACAAAAATCAATTGCTGTGCGTTAGTCTCGCTAAAGCTCGAGAACGGATGGACCGATTTGGCTCATTTTGGTCTTAAATTATTGGTAGAGTATTCCGGAAGGTGTAAAAGGTTTTATTTGAAGAGATAGATGGCGTTGGAGATGAGATTTTTGCAATTAATTTTTTTTTACCACATTAACATTTTGAAGGCAAAACAACGTTTGCCGGGTCAGCTAGTAATATTAATATTTTTCGATTTCATTTTAAATATTCGTTTTTTTTTCTACAGAAATTTCAATTTTATTTTATATACCTATAATTGTTTTTGAAGATGATAGACCATAAATGACCTCCGTGTTCAGTTACGCATATGCGACACCTGATCAGAAAATTATTGAAGTCGTGATCGCCTCAATTATTATTTTAATGGACTGCTTTAATTCAGTGAAATTCCTTGGTTTTGTTTTGTACAGCTCTTGCTTGGCCATAACAAAAAGTCTGGTACAGTCAGGTCAGGTGACCTTGTGCGCCAACGGTAAGTGGAGTTTCTGGATATTATTAGGTGCGCAACTAAGTTTTCGCTGTTTTTTTTTTCATAAAAATGCAACTTTATCATCAAAATATGATTCTTTCAAAGTATTGCCCATCGCTATCTACTACTTTTCCCCATCTTTCTGGCAAAGCGTTCACTGTTCATCTTTTGAGGCTATCCACGAATCTAGCCAATCCTTGATGTCGTCATATGAGTGTAACTGCTGGTCAGCCAAACCGTGTGCCATCGGACGGAACAAGTAATAATCGGACGGCACAACGTTCGAAGAATATGGCGGATGGGATAAGACTTCCCATTTCAGCCTTTTCAGGTAGGTTTTAACGGGCTTGGCCACGTGAGACCGAGCGTTGTCATGCTGAAGAATCACTTTTTCGTGCTTCTTCGCGTATTGTGGGCGATTCTCGTGCAGAGCTCAGCACAAACGCATTAATTAAAGTCGATACCGCTTCCCAGTGATGGTTTCGCTTGGTTTCAACAGCTCGTAATCAATAACACCTGGTCCCACCAAACACAGATCATAACCTTCGCTTGGTGAATATTCGACCGAGGAGACGACGTAGAAGCATGATCGGGCAGTCCCCATGACTTTCTTTTCTTGAAATTGCTGTAATGAATCCATTTTTCATCACCTGTTACAATACGATGACGAAGAGCCTTCCTTTTTTGTCGCTGAAGCAGTTGTTCACAGCCGAAAAAACGACGCTCAACATCCATCGGCTTCAACTTACAAGGAACCCAAGTTCCTTGCTTTTAAATCATTCCGTATGCATGCAATTCAAGCGATTGGTTGGATTGGATTGGCGGGTAACTCCTAATACTAAAGCAAACTCTACCCGCGTTTGACACGGATCCCCACGCGAACGGTCGTCAACATTAAAATCACCGTCTTTAAAGTGACGGAACCAATCTCGACACGTTATTTCACTTAAAGCAGCATCTCCGTAATCTTTTTGAAGCTCTCAATCGTTTTCTTTCAAAGAAGAGCATCAATACTTCCCGCTTATGACAATTATTTGGCACAAAATCATACATATTCACACAACCTAAAGGATATGGCGACAAAAAAGTTACTTTTGTGTCGAGGCGGCATGTTTACCACATGCCTAAGCTTGGCTCATGACGTTTAGGTGATGGCAAAATTGACTAGCACCTACTGCTGCCGCCATCTATTGGCACACAACGGAAACTTAGTTGCGGACCTAATAATTTGTTTGGGAATTTTGGTTGGAGCTCCGCCATAACCGGTCTGGCTATGTGAACAGTTGCTCTATCTTGTTGGAACCAAATGCTATTAAAACGGATACTCCTTTAGCCTAGGAAAAAAACTTCTTCTATTCTTTCTTTCTTCTTCTTTATTATATGTTATTTATTACGTTTTGTGTTTGTAGCACGATTCGTGTGCCATAATGTAGCTTCAAAATAACTTCGAAAGTATAGAGTAATTATGTGTTCTTAAGCCACAGATCCCAAGAAAAGAGTAGAGTAAGAGTATATTTTTTTAAATTGTTGATAATTATAGATTCCGAAAGTCCGCTTAAAGCAATTGTCAAAATTCTTGTTGTCGCTAAATTAGCGCAATTAATTTCAAGTTTCTGGAACCTAAATCAAAAATATACAAAGTTCTTATCCTGATACCGATAGCCGAATCTAAATTGTATTGCATTTTATTTTTGTTTCACACATCCAGAACGAAATTACAAACAATTTTGATTTTGATTCTCACACCCGAAACGAAATTACAAATAATTTTGATTTTGATTCTCACACCTGTAAAGAAGTTAGAAAAAAATTTTGATACTGAATCAATTTATGATATCCTTTGTTTGTTTTTTATTTGAAAATTTTTAATGCAAAAAAAAGCAGACAAAAGTTTTTAGTAGCTGGGAAATTTGATTTTCTTTCTGTTTCATACATCCAAAACGCAATTACAAACAATTTTGATTTTGATTTCCACACCCGAAACAAAATTAGAAACAATTTCGATAATGAATATGTTTATGATATCCTTTGTTTGTATTTCATTTGAAATTTTTTAATGCAAAAAAAGCAGACAAAATTTTTGAGTAGGTAGGAAATTTGATGTTTTCCCCCATTTCATACATCCAAAATGATATTACAAACAATTTTGATTTTGATTCTCACACCCGAAACGAAATTAGAAACAATTTTGAAATTGAATCAGTTTATGATATCCTTTGTTTGTATTTCATTTGAAGTATTTTTATTCAAAAACAGCAGACAAAATTTTTGAGTAGTTGGAAAATTTCAATTTTTTCACTTTCATACATTCAAAATGAAATTACAAGCAATTTTGATTTTGATTCTCATACCTGAAACGAAATTGGAAACAGTTTTGATTCTGAATCAGTTTATGAAATATTTTGTTTGTATTTTATTTGAAAATTTTTAATTCAAAAAGTACAGGCAACATTTTTGAATAGCTGGGAAATGTTCTGCAAGTCTGTTATCGTAAATTCAGAAAATAAATTAATTTAAGCATTTTCTCCTTTCGTAGTTTTCCCGTCAGGATTTTTTCTCTGTCACAAGACGAGACTACATTTGGTTTCAGTTCTGATTCAGACTAAGAAGCTGTTAATTTTAATAACTCATTTTTGTGTCATGTTCTGAAATCAAAATATCTGTTTTATTATGCTTTGATAGAGAAACAAAATTAGTGTAGGTTTCTAATTTCGTTTCAGTTAAAAAAATTAACCAATACATAAAGAGAGTTGTCGTTTCGAATGTGAATCAGAAATAAATTTCAAATGTATTATTATAGTTTATATAAGATCGACATTCATAGAGCCACTGAAATGCAACGAATATCAAACCTGAAACAAAATTTAACTTTCGTGAAGATCCTTGCTGCATACTAAAGCCTAGTTTGAGCTTGATTTGTTATTTAATTTATTCACGGTGTTTGATATTGTGCGTTTTTTTTATAAGGCCCATTCACCAAAAATTAGACGTTTTGGTAGGTCATTCGGCTTCAATTCTTGCGTGAGTTGGATTTTATAGGCTTTCAACCCCAAAGCGACGTGTAAAATTTTCCTTGTGGTTGAGTAACACATACACAATCGCTGAGAACGGCGACGAATTGACATTTCACGATTGTCATTAACACTGGTCGCTACTCTACGCATGCGAGTCGATGGTTTTATGTCCAACAAAGTAAATTTGGTGCGAAATTTGGAGATAACAGCACGAATTGTTGATTCAGCGGGTCGATTATGACGACCGTAAAATGGTCGTAGCAAACGAAGCACATTTGTCACAGAGCACGAATTTTGATAATAAATTTCAACGATTTGCATTTCCATGATGAAATGGCAGAGTATACTGTACAGTTTTCAGTTTGACAGATGACGTTTGGACGCCATTACCAACCTGAGCTGCCAACCTGAAAAATTTAAATCTTAAAAAATCACCCTGTAGTTTGTTGGTTTGATTTCACATATTAGAGTCCAGCAATAGTCTCCCAATATGCTTTTGTCCCAAAATCCTTGATAATTTCTTTCAATTTCCATTAAATCTTGGTGAGCACGCTCCCCTTGTTCGTCGCTCACAACACTTAAGTTTCGTGGAAAAAAATCTAAACGCGAATGAAGATAATGCATTTTGAGTGATATTCGTGAATCTAATTCGTGATTATTTTTTAATAATTCAGCAACAATTTGTATGTAGTTTTCACTTTTATTGTTTCCAAGAAAACTGTTCACGATGCTCTTGAAAGATTTCCAGGATGCATATTCTTTCTCCAGTAAACATTGAGACAAATTGTCATTATTCAATTGCTTCCTGATCTGAGAGCTAACAAAAATATGCCTTCTTTGATTTTAGCATACGAAATTTTTGAAAAACCCGCTAACAAATACTTAAATGCTGCACCATCTTTGTCCAGAGCCTTGACAAGACTCTTAAAAAGGCCCTATTTAATGTGCAGCGGCAGACGAAGAACGTCATTTGAATCAATGAATGGTTTATTTGAAAGGTTTTGTTCTCCTGGTGAATACTCAGTTCTTTTTGGCCACTCTGTTCTGGCTTAATGATGGCATGAAGCGCGACTATCCCTTAGGCAAAGGAAACAACAATATTTTGTGAAACCTACTTGCATACCAGTCAACAAACCAATGACCTGAAACAGATTAATTTACAGATATTTATTTTTACTTACTATATATAAAAATAAATTTAAACCACTCACCTTAAAGTCACCACAAATCTTCCATTTATTATCGTTGTATTTGAGTAATGCCAAAATTTCAGTCATTGATCAATAATTTTCCTTTGTATTGACAGCATAAGCAATTGGTATGGATGGTTTTTATTCTAATTATGCAAAATTATTATATTATATTATGCAAATTATATTATTATTATATATTATATATATTACTAGCCGACCCGCCGAACTTCGTCTCGCCCAGCAGCCATTGTATGTGCAGATTGGTGGTTCCGATCCATCCTGAGCCAGCGGTGCATTCTGGGGAGCACACGTAACAATTCCTGCCTACAAAGGTACAGATTTTAATCTGTATAATCGTAATGAAATGCAAGACGCATAAAATTAATGCGATTGTTATTGTGCATTGCTGCTCTGGAGACTCTTCTCGCAGCACATTGTTCGTCGTTCCGTATTTCGCGTAAAAGTGACATTTGATTCCTGACTTGTTCGTTGTATTCTGCCCGCTCCTCTTGTGCCTGCTGTGAGCGCACCACTCTCATATTATTTGTGTGGCGTGCACGGCGACCAATATTTGCACGTGAGCGTGGCATTTTGTACTGCAATATACGTTCTTTATGGTTAAATTT
>JAHXMU010000366.1:162019-172206 GCA_019455685.1 Philornis downsi | reverse complement strand
CGATTTTATGTGAATATCTAAGGGTGAATAAACTAGTTTTGAATGCAGGCAAAACTAAAGTTGTGAGATTTAGACCAAAACTTTCTATTAATGATACAAATATGATCGTACATGTTGATGGTAACGTTATAGAAGAATCAGAAAGCGTGCGTTATTTAGGAGTGTGTCTTAACTATAATCTGTCGTGGGATAAACACATCATGGACCTAAAGTCCAAAATATCATCAGGATCTGGAATTTTGTACAAATTTAAGAACAAATTAAATGTAAAGCTAAAGCTAATGTTATATCAGTCTCTGATACATTCTCATTTGACGTATCTTCCTTTCGTGTATGCATATAAGTCCACCACCTGTCTAAAAGCTCTACAATCGGCACAGAATAAATCTTTAAAAACTGTTCTTAATCTACCTGTGAGATTCAGTACATCTTCTTTACACAGGGTGGGCCATATGAGTGTTGGCTATTTAATTCTTCAATTTCTCGGTAACGCGCGGCGCGGGGTGGCGGGGGGATATGTTGTTCGCCCAGTTTCTGCAAGATCAGCCGACATTTTGAAGCGTGTTCGTGTTTCAGTTCAGCGAAATCCGCAACAGTCAACACGTAAGAGAAGTCAGTCTTTGGATGTCAAAAGAACAACTTTACGACGAATTTTGAAACGTGATTTGCATTTGAAGGCTTAAAAGATTCAGATAGTCCAAGAATTAAAACCCGATGATGTCAATAAACGACTTAACTTTGTCAATTTGATGCTAGAGCGGTTCAACAATTTCAACAACGTGATTTTTAGTGATGAGGCCAATTTTCACCTTAATGGCCATGTGAACAAGCAAAATTGTCGGTTCTGGTCCGAGACTAATCCCCGACGCTTGCATGAACGTCCACTTCACAGCCCTAAGCTTGTCGTGTGGGCTGGGATAACGTCAACCGGTATTATTGGACCAAACTTTTTTGAGAACGAAAGAGGGCATGCGATGACGGTTAGAGCGAACAATTATTGCAACATGCTAGCAGACTTTTTGGTGCCAGCTTTGCAAGAACTTCAAGGCAATACCTCGAGGATGTGGTTTCAACAGGACGGGGCCACATGTCATACGGCTAGGGTATCCATAGAGCTGCTGAAAAATGTTTTTCCTGGAAAACTCATTTCGAAAAGGGGGATATTGAATGGCCCCCACGTAACCCCGATCTCTCTTCATGCGATTATTTTCTAAGGGGCTACCTCAAATCGGTAGTCTACGAGAATAATCCGACCAATTTAGAGCAGTTGAAGAGGAACATTATTCAGGAAAGTAACAAAATACCGAGAACAACTTTTCAACGAGTTTTCCAAAATTTGCGACTTCGGTTCCAAGAGTGTCAAGCAGCCGAGGGAAGCCATTTGGACAACATTATTTTTAAGTCTTAAAAATTTCCATGCTTCTACTTTTTAAAAATACAAATATATTTTTTTATGTTTCGTAGTTTTTTTTTTAATTGAATATTTAAACTGCCAACACCCTTATGGCCCACCCTGTATAAAGATTATGTCACAAATATTTTACCTGTTAAGGGATTATACAAACAACAACTTCTGCTCTATGTTCATAAATCAATAAATGGAATTGGAGTCTTTACAGCATCCTTTCATAGAAATATATCATACATCCAAAGATCAATCCGTCAAGCAATGCATTTAAATGTCGTGTTTTGTCGGTTAGAGTTGACCAACGTGCAACGTGTTGCATTTGCTGGACCATTTGAATATAATCAATTGCCAGTATACTTGAAAGAAACTTCATTTTTATCAGCTTTTAAAACCCAATTAAAAAGTAATTTGATAGATAATTTGGAAATGCTTCCAACGTATTTTTTTTATCTCTCCTATTATTCAATATTTTAATGTGAATATTTGTTATGTTGGTATTACATGAATAGTTTTAGTTGCCTATTAGCCTCTATAAAGCCAATCTGGCGTTGAAGCAATATTATAAAAAAAATTTAGTTATCTTATTAAACTGTTATAAACAATTTATTTAAAAAAAAAACATACAATAAATTCAAATTTTAATGAATTATAATTTTTAATATTAAATAATTGATATTTTATTGATCAATTCCCACCAACGAACATTATTATGGATTTTCGAAATGAATAATTGTTTAAGAGCC
Organism: Philornis downsi; assembly: GCA_019455685.1. NCBI lineage: Eukaryota > Metazoa > Arthropoda > Insecta > Diptera > Muscidae > Philornis > Philornis downsi. The sequence continues at coordinate 170,055 of JAHXMU010000366.1, read as the reverse complement.
ACAAATGATTACTCGACTATTCACGGTGTTGTTTTTATATTCTCGCACCAATTTTATCACTGGGTTACTTTAACTACTCCATATATTTCCTTTCCCATTAACAGTCCAACTACAAGTTATTTCAATAAACATTAAAAGCTTAGTTTCTTAAGTACATTTATATGTAAATATGAATTTTATTTAACGCTCTCCGTTGTCACTAATCAATATGATTATTGCGTTATCTATTCTATGGCGCATAAAGTAAACGTTATAACGTCGTCATTGTCACAACTAAACGCCTTTCCTTCGGATATGAACAATATTAATGTGACAAGTAATTGGAAAAAAGTGGGCATCCAAATAAAAAAAAAAAAATTCCCTCGTCTAATGTTATTCTTCGTAAAAAAATGTATAGAGTAGATGTTACGTTTCCTACACTCAGAAAAATACTGTTAAAAGAGGTATACAAAATCAATTGATTGACAGAGTTATTAAACAAATTTTTAGAAATAGCAGAGGTTTTTCAAATAGAATTTTAATTTAGATTTTAGAGAAGTTTAAAATATATTTTCAATTTGTTTATTTTTATTTATTTTATTTTTTATTTCTTTTTTTTTTTTTTCTTTTTTGAGACTAATAGGTTTTTAAGAAATAAAGGGTGTCCCAACAAGAACGCAAGAATGAACAACGCATTCTCATTGTGAAATTGTTTTACCAAAATGGTAAAAGTGCGATCAATTTGAGGTCACAATAATGCTGCAAAAGAGTCAACTGTAAAGAGATTAATGGATAAATTTGCCAAAACTGGGTCTGTTAGTTATGTAAAGTCAAAAACGCGCTTTCGACCAGGTCGATCGACCGAAAATGTCGCAGCTGTACGTGATGTTGTCGCTCAAACTCCATCCACCTCAATTCGACACCGAGTTCAGCAAATTGGTGTCTCCAAGTCCACTATGCAGCGAATTTTGACAAAAGATTTGCATCTTCATGCATACAAAGTTCAATTGACTCAGGAACTGAAGCCAGCTGAAGCTGACCATGGACAGCGAAGGAAGTTCGTTAATTGGATATTGGAGAGACAAGATGAAAATGCTGATTTTGCCGATAAAATCATCTTCATTCATTCATCTTCCATCTTGATGGCTTCGTCAATAGGGAGAATTGTCGCAGTTGGGATGAGGAAAATCCTCGAGTGATTCACGAGAAGCAAATGCATCCTCAACGTATCACTATGTGGTGTGGATTTTGGGCTGGAGGGATCACTGGACCTTTTTTTATGAAAATGAGGCATATCAAGCGCAAACAGTCAATGGTGTTCGGTATCGTGAAATGATAACCAGTTTTTTCGTGCATAGAATTGAAGAAATGAATGTGGAGGGCATGTGATTTCAACAAGACGGCGCCACCTATCATATAGCCAGAGAAACAATTCAATTGCTGCATCAGTCATTTCCCGGTCGTCCTATTTCACGTTTTGGAGACCAAAATTGGCCGCCTAGATCATGCGATTTAACACCATTGGACTTTTTCTTTGGGGTTTTTTGAAGTCGATGGTTTACGCGAATAAGCCGATGACGACTCAAGTCTTAAAAGAGGAAATTGGACGCTGCATTAATGAAATACCGCAGCATTTATGCAAAACGGTCATTGAAAATTTCATTAAAAGATCGCGTGTGTGCCAGCAAAGCCGCGGCGGCCGTCTGCCAGATGTGTTGTTCCATACATAACCTCATTCTGTCTACTTTACGACACAATAAAGTTTTACGATTTTTTTTCTAAACTTGAAAAATTTGTTGATTTTTACCATTGGTAAACAAATATCTTGTAGTGCATAAGTTATAGCATTGAGTGTTTTATCGTATTTCGGATTGTTCGGAAAGTTTGTTCGATTTTTAAAAGAAATTTATTTACAAATTTACATACAAGAAAACAATTATTTCAATCTATTATATAATCTCCCCTCTTTTAATAAATTCTTCTCACCCCTCTGGGAGCTTTTTAATTCCTCTCTCATAAACCTTGCGTGGTTTTTCTGAAAAAAACATTCAATTCGATTTTTCACTTCCTCGTCGTTATGAAAATTCAAATCCTTCAGGTGGTTGCCCAGACTGCGAAATAGGTGATAGTCGGACGAGACGAAGTCTGAGGAGTACGATGGCTGAAGAAAAAATTCTCACGCAGGCTCTGACAGTTTCTGACGGGCCAGCAAAAGAGTGTGAGGGCAAGCGTTGTTATGGTGGAAGGTGACGTCTCCCCGATTGATGAGCCTCGACCGTTTTTGCCGCCTTCAATTTATCCACCTCCCCCCAGGAAGGTAATGTTGTCGATTTGGTGGGATATTAAACGAGTAGTTTTTTTTTAGCTTCTCCCAACAAATGAAACGATTAATGCGGACTACATCATTTTTGAAAATGAAATAGTAATAAAGAAAAACGCAACTTAACTAGTCTACAAATCTGTTATCGAACATATTATGCCGTGAAATCATCAGCTGTTCCAATTTCAGTGTTGGAAGTCAGTACAAGAAAAGCTGGCAATGCCGCTCAATTCCTTCACGAGCAAACAATGTCTCGTGCAATTTGTTAGCTGGTAAAAAGAACTTAGTAATTAGCTGTAGTCATAAGTTTTTTTCTGAGTGCACACCGCTTTGGTGGCATAACCAACTTATGTTTCATTTCATTTTGAGCATTTTTGTTACGTATCTTTCAAATTTGCTATCAGCAAATGCTTTCTCAAGCGTTAATTACGGTTCAATAAAACAAATACAAATTGACAAATTGACAGTTTACTTTAATTGTCACATTTACGAGAGCTGACATTATGTAATGCCTAAGCGCTGTTCCCACAAGTAAACCGATGCGATACATAAAACACTGTTTTATAATTTAGAAAATTTTTGCTTTTAGCAGCAATTAATTAAAATTGTTATGAGCAATTTCAGCACAATGACAAGCTGAACGATAACCAGACACATACACGATTTGAATTTGAAACTTGATACTGATGTGAATGAAACTACAAATTGTTTGAAGAAAAACAAATATGAATCGCTTTTGCTTCACATGCCACTACGAATGAGTCAGCGTGCGACAGGAGGTCTAAACGATTGCATTCTAACGTCACTTTTCACCACCAATTTGGCAAACACCACCTAATCACCTAGCAGACAAACATTAAATTGCCATTAACATATTTTGGCAGTGTTAGACGGCATTAAACTACTGTTGATCTGCACCACAGTTTCATGTCACCTCATGTCTGTCCCTTTCATCGCTTGTCAACCCGGTACATTTGCGTAAATCTTCCTACTCTTATGTCACTTCGTCAGATTTGTTTCTGATCACCGCATAATCGGTTGTTTTCACATTTGCCATCATGATATCACCGACACCGACACCGACTTGCACATGTGATGCCGATACAATCGGCAATCTCTTGTAGACCATTCAGAATGACTGCGAAATGGGGAGGGGGGGAAAAGGGGGTTCACCCACACCCATCATAAAAATGTCTATAATTAACATTAAGTCCGGTGTAGCCGTAAAGCACTCTGGCAAACGCAAATTGTTATTGTATTGCCAGAGATATTCTTGTTGCATGAGTAGCATTTTGCGGTCTGACTGCCACACTTCGATAGATTTGTTACCACAATAAAAGGTATTATTCCGAAATTTTGACATAAGCTCCAAATCGTGCCATTGGAATAGACGCGGTTGATTTGCATTCGTTTGCCGCCCCTCGCTGTGTTGAAAAATGAATCGTGTCGTTGCGGTCAGTGTTGTGTATTTTCGTTATGGTCAAAAGTTATGGTGTCAGAATAACCGACAACAGAGGTGGCTCCCAGGAAAAGGTTCAACAAAGAAATATTAGAGATATATGTATATATAATGGTACAGAAATTTCAGTGGTGGAACTAACTTTTTTATAAATCCAAGGCCCAGCATTTGGTATGTGGTCTTCTGATACAACTCCTACACAAACAAGCTTTTAGACTAGAATTTTCCAAAAAAAAAAAAAATATTTTGAAAATTATAGCACATCTGCTAAATTTTTTCAACTACTCGTACATTTTGGGGTAAATGTTTATTTCCCCCTAAATGTAGACTCATTTTTTCATTCCTTTCTTTTTTTTCAAAATTAATCGTATAATTTCAATTCACAATTTTCATAGAAAATAGAAATTTTCATAGAAAACTCAATATTAAACTGAAATTGAAATTAAAATCTGCTAATATATCAATGGTACCAACTTTGCACATAAAAACGAAACACAAAAAACCATACTAAAAATCCATTTTTTTCGATAGAAATCCCATTTTTTCGTAGAAAACGCAATGTTAAACTGAAATTGAAATTGATAAATCAATGGTGCCAACTCTGCACATAAAAAACACAAAAAAAAAACATTCTAAAAATCCATTTTTTCGATAGAAACCCCATTTTGCCGCAGTAAGTATGTAGATGTAAATTAAAATATGCAAACATGTACCACGCGTTTCATATTTATACAGGGTGATTTTTTAAGATATTAGTTTTTCAAGTTGGCAGCACTGGTTGGTAACGGCGTCCAAACATCACCTGTCAAAGTGAAAACTGTACAGTATACTCTGACATTTCATCATGGAAAGACTAACAAACGAGCAACGATTGCAATACATTGAAAAATTATGGTCGTCATAATCGACCTGCTGAATCAACAATTCGTGCTGTTTTCTCCAAATTTCGCACCAAATTTACTTTGTCGGGGATAAAACCATCGACTCGCATGCGCAGAGCGCGTACCGAAGAAAATATTGCAGCCGTAGCGACCAGTGTTAATGACGATCGTGAAATGTCAATTCGTTGCCGTTCTCAGTGATTGGGCATGTGTTACTCAACCACTAGGAAAATTTTACACGTGGTTTGGGTTTGAAAGCCTATAAAATTAAACGCACGCAAGAATTGAACCCGAACGACCTACCACAACGTCTAATTTTTGGTGAATGGGCCTTACAAAAGCTCAATGAAAATCCGCTGTTTTATCGAAAAATTGTGTTGAGCGATGAGGCTCATTTCTTGCTGAACGGATACGTAAACAAGCAAAACTGTCGCATTTGGAGTGATGAACAGCCACATGCCATACATGAATTACCGATGCATCCCGAAAAAACGACAGTCTGGCGTGTTTTATGGGCTGGTGGCATCATCGGTTCATTTTTCTTCAAAGACGACCCTGGAAGAAACGTTACCGTGGACGGCGAATGATATCGAGTCATAATACGCGATTTTTTTTGCCCCTATTGGCTGAGTTGAACTTGGTTGACATGTGGTTTCATCAGGACAACGGTGCAACATGCCACACTGCTCGTGATAAATTATGGATATGTTGAGGGATGAATTTGGCGAGCAGCTTATCTCCCGATTTGGGTCTGTGAGTTGGTCCCCAAGATCTTGCGATTTAACGCCTCTTGATTATTTCTTGTGGGGTTACTATTGAAGCCTTACAGGATAACATAACACGCGTTATTCGTGGAATACAGGCCGAAATGCTTGAAAAAGCGACGAAAAATTGGACCTTCCAAATGGACATTTTGAGACGGAGCCGCGGACAACATTTACATGAAATTATCTTCAAATGGCAAAGACCAATTTATCGATTCCAATAAAAAATGTTATTATATGATGCAAATTTGAGTGTTTTATTCGATTTAAAACAAAAAGTACTGTTAAAAAATCACCCTTAATTTAAGAAAATACGGTTAAAAAGTATTTTTTCCTTCCTGAGCGCTTAATACATCCATAAGCGTTAGGATTGCGGAAAATTTTTTGAATGAGATTATGGCTCCTGTCCAGTTTGGCAATTTCCCTTCCACTGCACCCATCGTTCTTGTAAGCTATTATTTTACCTCTTTCGTTTTCTGTCAAACGTTTTCCTCGTGGCATGCCTTTTTTACTACTGAATTCCCTAATACTCACTAATTGTGCTTGGCATTATAATTGTGAAACATGCAAAAAACAAAATTATCGCAAAAAGAAAAGTATCATTATCTGCACAAATCCCAAAGTTTTTGTGCATGGTTGTTTGGTTTAAACAGGTATTTTGATAGCGATAGAACACCATAACGATAAAAGAAATGTACCGTTACGTAAATAAAGCAAATTTAAGGGTGACCCTTTAAATATGAAACACACCTTTTTAAAATATTTCATATAAAGGAACAAAAACAAACCAATTTATTTCTCCCTAGTAAAAACAAAATATAAATATTAGGAAGTGCTCGCTACTTCGTACAAGTGATTCCAAATTTTATATAACAAATTTTTCAGAAGTTAAATCCATCTTCAGTTTTGTTTGAACTGCCAAGGGAGTCCGTTCCTTTTTCAATTTCCATGATTTAGACTTCGTCAGTTTAATCAGGGTGGTGCTATTTTTTTATGCCACATACGTTTGACTTCCTAATAATTCCAATTTCGGACAATACAGCTAACTTCATTACCGCTCTTTAGTCTAGAAGATGGCTCCGTTTTTGTACCTTCGCATCTATGGTTTTTCCCTGATCATGCGATTTTCAACAAATTCGTTATTAAAATGTAGCCAGTCCTTCAGAGGAACGTGCTGTTTAGATTTAGTCTTCTCATCTTCAGATCTTGTCTGGTTCAATATATCACCTATCTCGTTCCTATTCCTATTCGAAATTGGATATTTTCATTATGTTCCCTGATAGAATGCATACTTCCAATTTCACGATCTTAGTTTTTCTGCCATTTGGCTCCATACTGCTATAACATTTATGCCCCTCTTCTTAGTACATGAATTTACACGCCCAATTTGATGTTTCGGGCTTCTATCATTTGTTTTTTACGGTAGCGCCAATTTTGCCTCTTTTTTCTTGCTTTAAAGCGGAACGAATTTCGAAAAATTACCTTTTTGGGCATGGCTAGACAATAAAAGTTGTGTGTACAAAAGCAGGTTCATGATTTTAACTTCAGCAATGATACTATTTATGTCCCACTTCTACCCTACCCTTACGAATTGCTTACTCAGGAAAAGCAACACGAACAAAAGTTTTCATGATGCTAACTCTAACTGTTTGCGCTTAGCGACGGTACCAACTTGGAATCCTTTCACCTTGTTTTACTCGTAAAAGTATGCATTATGAAAAATCCATCCTTACTGGGTATCTAATCTGGGAGGGGAACGTGGACAGCATTTTCCATGGTTCTGGCTATAGCCATTTGATATGGATGATGTCCCCACATCTGTCCATTTTTATCCTGTTTTTACCTCTAAACGTTTGCATTTTGAAAAACTACTTCTTACAGAGTATCTAATCTGGAAGTATCAATTTTCATAATTCTACCTCTAGCCGTTTGTGCAGGCCGTTGGTACCTGATTTGCCCCCTTTTACTCTGTTTTTTACCCTTTAAAGCACAAAATTTGAAAAACATTTTCTTACCACCGCGTATTTGCTCTGAAAGGGGAATACAGATACCAGTTTTCATGATCAACTCTGGCCGTTTAAACTAGACGATGACAGCAGATTTGTCCAGTTTTATATCGTTTACAGCCTTAGAAGTACCAAGTTTTAAAAATCCCTTCCATTCGCGTTTCTATTCTGGAAATGGATTATGGACGCCAATTTTCATGATTCTCGGCCTAGCCGTTTGAGCTGATTTGCTGATTTGTCTCTTCCGACGCGTTTTTATTTATTAAAGCAAGAATTTTCAAAAACCCTCTCTTACTATGTTTTTGACCTGGAAGGAAAATAATTTTCATTATTCTAATTTTAGCCATTTGAGCTGGGCGATGATACCAGATTTATCTCTTTTTGCGCTTTGTTTAGGCTTAAAACAACGAATTTTGGCAAACCATTTATAGCGCACCTATTCTATAAGGGGCATATATTCCCAATTTTCGTGATTCTATATATACCTATATAGGTATATCTTCTCTATCTTCTCTATCTTCTCTATATATATAAAAATGACTTGATATGTTTGTTTGTGATCGCTAATCTCAAAAACTATTGCTCCGATTTGGACCAAATTTTATATGCATGCTCTATGGGCCGTGA
>JAHXMU010000366.1:135885-154651 GCA_019455685.1 Philornis downsi | reverse complement strand
AAAAAAGGCATGACATGTAGCCACAAGACTGTCCGCATTCGTTTGTCCATCTGACGGTATCGTTCGTCCACGGTGTCTGGCAGCGTCTAGCCTCGTACACCCATAATTTTTGAAAGAAGGCGTTTATTCGGATTTCTTCTACCAAGAATGAGAATCAAAGAAAACAACTACAACAACAACAATGTGGTGGCACCAGCAATATCAACCTTATCAATTGGAAATATTTGCAACAGTAACTTGTTGCTGTGGTCTTGTTGTGGCTTTGAATATTTTATCAGGTCTCTTGGCAGCCTTGATCAATGGTCCGGAAAATCTATGCATGTAAATATGGGCAAATATGTAATTGTGGTTGTTGCTGTTGTTGTTGTTGTCGGTGTTGCTATTATTGCTGTTACTGTTTAATATTAGCCATTTATGTCAGCCATCGCTGGTGGGTCCATGCAAATATGTATCATTGCAATGGAAATATTAACACTATATTTTGTGGAATTAAATATTTTGTAAGATTTGTAGTTTCTTTTTGTTTTGTTGTACATTATATAATAGTTATTTTTCAACCCCAAGCACAGTGGTTTGATGGTTGTCATTTTTAAGGAGAGGAGCTCGCAATTGAAGTAAGCAGAAGCACAATATTTGAGTGGGCTATGAATAAATATTCGAAACAGAAACTGGCAAACCGTTGTTTTACAAAATCGTATGCCAATACTAAGCAGTATTCAACACAATATACATATTTATTATTCATTCAAATTTACTGTATCTCCTTTAAGGTATATCTCTCCCAAAATAATCTTACGCCAACGAAAAATGCAATCATTCAAACATATTTCAAACGCATTTTCCGGAAAAGGATTTAGTTTCCGCCCTTTTATGTCTTCCATCGACTAAAAATGAGTGCTTCAAAGTGATAATTTGGGTTTCGGAAGGAGAAAAAAGTCAACCGGAGCCTTATCAGGTGAATACGGTGAATGTTCGAATATACCGGGTTATCCATTTTTTGGTTTCGAAAGTAAAGTTAAATGTTAAAGTAAAGTTAAATGTTAAAGTTAAAACACACATAAAGCTATGATTTCGATGACCTTGCCGTTATATACGAAATACAATGTCATTTAAATGACCGCCTCTAGATTGGTTGCGGCAGTGGATCCTTTTGAAGTAGTTTTCGACCACTTTTTCGCACATTTCGAGCCCTATCTATCGCCTAGACGAATGTTGGTTTTCAAATACTCCAACGTTTGAGGATTATCCACGTGAACGCATTCTTTGACGTAGCCGCACAAAAATAAAGTCTAACGGGGTCATGTTGTGTGACTTATGGCACCGTCTTGTTGAAACCACATATCGACTAACTCATAATCTTCAATTGCAGACTAAAAAAATAATCGGTTATTCTACGGCCATAGAGCTCTGAATTAAAATTCGGATTATCCGCCATACTTTTACTAACAAAAACGATATTTTTGGCAGTGCATACATTAAGATGATGTACAGGTCTGGCGACATCTGTAACGCCTCCAGTCTCTTCAAATTTTATTATAATCTTGCCAACCTACTATCGATGTCGATTATAACGACCATAAGCACCCCGTAATGCACGACCGACGTGCGTACGTCTGAATCACCACTTTTGCAGTAAGTTTTAACTATTTTTACGCGTTCCTCGGTTGTTAAACGATCTATAGAGTTATTTTCAAAGATGAACAGTTTTTGGCCAAGAAACCGCCATCGTCAATTATAAGATCCAATTCACTCTGTTTATGTCGAAATTTATAAAATATAAAAACTTAAAATTTTACGCATAATCAAATAACCTCATAGGTTATGTAGATTCTAATGTGACTCCTAAGACGTCATAAAACGACCCAGTATGTTACGGTAATGCACAGATGATTTCCCAACAAGGCAACGAACCCCAATGTGCTTAAAACGAAATGAACGGTATGAGTTTCTTTTTACGAATGTCAAACGATCCATATTTGTAAATGGCAAACCATTCACTAAACAAATAACACTTCAGATGACAGGTATTTAACAGCTGACAGCCTTGTCGGATCGGCGGTTTTAAAACCACTAAATGTATAACTCTGCATTTGTTGAGAGAGAGATGGTACTTTATTGCTCTGAAAAATCCATGAATTTTTTCCCCCCAAATCCGGCCTTTTTCAATGAATTTACTCTCCCAAACGCCAAATAGTGTTTAGATAATATTTGTTATTTACTTTCTGAACTTCTGCAAGATTATATATCTAACATCGTCAGAAGTGTTATTTATTTAGTGAAAGGTTTGCCATTTACGAATACGTATCGTTTAATAACCGAAGAACGTGTAAAAGTAAGTTACAACTTACTATAATAGTGCTGATTCAAACGTGGGATTACAATCGAACAAAATTTTCTTCAGCGATGAAGCTCATTTCTCATTTCAAAATTGACGCATATGGGACTTAGAGAACCCAGTAATGATTGTAGAAAAGCCATTGCATACAGAAAAAGTGACTGTTGGGAGCGCATGTTTGGAAGTGTCGTTGGGGCGTATTTTTCGAAAATGACGCTGGAGAAATCTCAAAATGATCCACTGCTGCAACCAATCTAGAGGTGGTCATTTAAATGACAATGTATTTTGTACAAAATGGCAAAGTCCAGGCATTATAATAAAATAAAAGTTTTATGGAAATCAAAGTTTTATGTGTGTCCTATCTAACTTTAATTTTAAAACCGCAAAATTGGATAACCCGATATATTATATATGTACATATGGCCACAAGGAAACCGACTTAAGTAGAGTCAGGGGAAATTTGAATTTATTCGTTGTTATTATCATATTTATTCTGACGCATGGTTACGTCCAATTGTTTCGAACGTTCTAACTTAAGACTGTGACTGAGTGAATCCAACGCCCGCCCCTTAAGCTAGTCCCCCAGATAAATAACCTTAAAACCACCCTTCTTTAACTTTAGACGAGGTAGAGTTATTTATCTGTTAGTATCTAACAGTAATTTTCATACTGGCTACGAAGAAGTTAGTTCAAAGTCAACAGCGTAACATTTCCATGATTTGGTTATTTAAAACGGGAACAAAGTTACTGTTTTAGTTTCTTTCTGTTAACAGTTTTCCTCCCCCGCATAGTGGTCATCTATACCATAGTGGTGGGTGGTTGTTGTACAACTATGATCGATAAACCACTGTATAACTAAAGTGTCATAGTCAGACGGCTTTATGGACACACATTTGCTAAAGGCTTAGGGATCTTTGCCGCAATTCGAATCATAATATTTATATTCACATTAACAAATATTTGCACGTTTCTTATTCGTCGTCTTGACCTGCGATCCTAACTCATATTTTGTCTGCTGTTATTTTTGTGGGTGGGGTAATTTCACAACAAATACAGAGTATTAAAATCATTTTTATTGCAAATCCAAAAATGATGCTTTGTGTTTCATTTCGTTTTAATTAGTCTTTCATTATTATAGTAAATTTTTTCACTTCATTTACAAATTCTTTCCAAATTGAGCGACCGAGGAGATGAGTAATTATTTAAAACAATTTTGCTTATCTCTTCGCCGCTGCTCAAAAAATAAATACATAATATAAATTTTAACTTTATATAGGTTTTTTAACACAATTTTTTCCAAAATTTTTCAATTTTGTTTCAAAATATTTATATATAATATAATAATAAATTAGTTACTAAAACTTAAAAGAAAGCAATAGAGTAATAAAGGGGGCATTGTGAAAGGTGGTAAGGAAGAAATGCATCTAAAAGTGTTTATATAAATCATTATTAATTCGCAATCATTAAAAACGTAAGTAACAAAATTTGCGAGACAAATTTTTAAATTTTCTATAAAATAATAAACGCATGTAAATTCAATGTTTCACTGTTTTCGTTTTGAGGTGCGGGGGTTTGAAGCAAAGTTCGCATGCACTGTATTTTGGTTCATTTCTCTTCTGGTGTCGTGTTTACATCATCTATAGCAGAGTCAGACTTATCTATATTTTCAGTTTTCGCTTGTGGCAACTTCTCTGCCTGACCTTCAGAGTCTTTAGACACTTCGTTTGTATTTCGCTCAGGGACTACTGCAGCAATTGATGCTTTTTGTTGTTCGTCGTCTGAAGAAGAAGTTGACGTATTGTCAATATCTCTAATTCGAGTCGCCATTGAGTCCATCAAAGGTGTTGTAAATTGTGAGATTTCAGCAGCTGCGGGTGTTCTTTCATCATCTAAGGGAAAAGAAAATGAAAACGATGGTTAAGAAAGACGAAGTTGCAAAAATAGTATTCTTTTATACTCATATATTATTTTCCCTATATATTATTCTCATAAGAAAATCAAATATATATAACTTGATATTTCATTACAGTAATATAAATTGAGAAATAAATTCTCGTATTTATTTGGAAATCTAATCTGCGAAAGAAACCGTTAATATATTTTACTAAGAAAACGACTTTCTTTTTGTCGCCGAACTGCATATTTTTTGTTCTAAGATAAAGGGTAATGAATTGATTTGACAAGAAAATAATTTCTAATTTTTTTTTGTTTTGCTTAGAATAAATTTTAAAGTTTTTTATCTAAACAGTTAACTTTGTTCTCAGTGTGAGTGCTATTTTGTACAATGACCTTTTGTCATCTTTCAGGCAAATTGTGATCCCAGATTGGATGTTTCACTGAGCCAGCAAAATATTTGAAATACTGGGTTTTTTTAAATTATACTCTGTACTGGAGGATTCTCTCTCCATTTAAATAATTTTGCAGACTCTAATATAAATGAAAATCCAAAGATGCCAGATCAGGACTGCAAGATGGATGTTTCATAAATTCCCATCCAAGCTACAATATTTTTTGCTGAATCTGCAAAAATGCGTGAAGCCTAGCGTTGTAGTAATGGCAAATTACGTATTTGCGGTTGACCAATTCGAGTCTTTCTTCTTTCAATGCTTCATCAAGCTACATCATTTGGTGGCAGACAATAAACCTCAGAATTTATGGTTGGATTCCTTGGGACAAGTTAAGAAAACACTTCCATCAAGTTAACAATATAACATTTTTTTTGTGCTATTCAGCTTTTGATAAAATTTGAAAGCGTTCATCTTGTTTGGACTAGGATCTATTATGGTTGACATTGTTATAAAGAATCCATTTGTCATTCCACGTGGCGATGTATTTTTGAAAAATGGATCACACTGGTTGCTTTTAAGAAGCTTACTTTCTTTTTCTATATTTGATTTGTCATTTACATTTTTTCGTTCTTAATTCTCATATAAAAAGAATTTCTTCTTCGGAGAAAATGAGGTATTGTTGTCCTCTTTTCCTTGAAAATAACAAATAAGTACGACTTTGGGATAATTTAAAGAAAAGAATTTAAATTGATCAATTATTTTGTCCATCAAGCTCGAATTGCTTGTTTCCTTTGTAAGAGAAAATAAGTTTCCAAAAATTTACTTTCTGATTTAGTAGACTACTGAGGCCTATTTCACATCCCGGCAGAAAAAATAATTGGCTTGTAAGAAGTCAAAGGTTATGTTCAACTGATGACGAATTGGATCAATTTAGGTGAATCATGCACGATATCAATATTAGGGTGTCATTGGAATAACCCTTCGTATAAATCAGTATTTAGAGTCAATAATTATTAGAATACGTTCTGTTCTTTCATTCATTAGAGCATTAAGAATGGAAGTTTTTTATAAATATCTTCACGCAGTTTTAAGAAACATCAGCTGTTATCCGTGTTATTATTTGGCAAAGAGGTATAACGAGTGAAATTAATTTCTAGTGTTTTTGGTTTCTAAATAATTATTACCATTTTATACCCAGTAAGAGGTCTCAATTTAATAGATTGAAAAATATATTAGGATACTAACGGATTGTATTTGTCCTCTGTGTATTCATATTTCTTATTTGTCATTTTTCTATAGAAGACTATTTTGGCTTGAATTCTCTTAATTACTCAATACATTCGGGTAATACAATGGAAATTTTATAATAATTATAATTTCTAAATTAAAGTAGATTAACATCCTTGAAAACTATTTTGGTGGACTTCTTAGATGATAAATAGCTTTGGGTTTTTGGAAGCTACACAGAACGAATGCTATTGAAAAATTTCTTTATTAGCGGTTAAATAATCAAAAAATTCCCTGGCATCCCAAGAACATCAAATATAAACAAAAACGGATACTTAATAGACGTCGCTTCTATTTATTTCTGCGAGCAGGTCAATAAACTATTCGAAATTGAAAAATACCAACGAATATCTAGCACCTTGAATCCAATGAACTTAGACTTCCACTGCGCTTTTTCGCTCAAGGGGTTAATCCAAGAAATTGTCCAAAAGTATAGAAAAGTTAAAAAACGCCCTTATAATGCGAAAACTCAGTTTTTATTGGTCCGGCATCAGCAGGTTTATGAAAAACCTGTAAAATAAAAAATCGCTAAAATCGAAATCCGAACAAACCTTCAATATCGGGTATAATTTCATGAAAATATCGTAATGTCGATTCATCTTTTTATTTTATCAAATTTTTTAAACTTTGCTGGTGAAACATTGACATAATTCTCTTAAAGCTTACGCAAAGATTCAATTATTCAATTATTATTTCGGAGATTGAATACTTCGTTTTTCCTTTTTCGATTTCGAATCATTTTTTAGCACCATGAGAAGGCACTGCCTTATCCTATCTCGTTAGAGGTCATTTCCGTTTCTAAGATATAGAATTTCTTTTCTAATTTATCCAAATTTTCTTGTTTTGGTGTTGAATAAAATTTCCCTTCAAAACTATTCGGGCATAATTCCCCATGTTCCCTAAAATCTTATCTTATATTTCTAGATTATCTACCGAATAACTTCTAAATCAGTCTTTTTTCATATTTTTGTCTTTAATAATCATATCATCTTTAAAATCATATTATATGTTTATAAATTTAATATTTAATTGTTATTACGTCTTTTTTTTTAAATTTATATTATTGAGAAGATTAAATCTGATATTAGAATTAACAAACAACTGGCCGGAAGGCTTTAAGCTACAAGTAATTTATTCAGGATCGTTTTCTAAAATACAATTTTAAAATATCCATCCATATAGCCGTCTTCAGTTCGCTTTAGCGATAAATATGGGATGTAAAGATATAAACTTGACGTCGGATACAAGCTAAACCTATGATATCTGGTAATGGTTGGGCGACCAAAACTTTTCTACCGGTTATGGAAACACGTTGTGGTAACTTAATTTACAATTCGATCCCCTCTGCAATCTTAATAAACACGTCCGAAAAGTATTCGAAAAAAATCAGACAACAGAAAACTTGTTATCAAAAAATAAAAAATAATTTTCATTGCATACTCTTAATGAGAATGTGAGAGAGCTCTCTCCTTCAATAACATTATATTTTTAAACTCACTGAGAGGGACCTACTTTCCAATGACGATTTATCGATTGTTCGACTACTCAAAGTGTTCACCAACACAACGAGGCTGTCGCACCACAAAGAAAGTAATTTGGTTACACCGAAAATACTCGTAGAACCCAATCCACAACTTTTTGAAAAAATAACTTCACTGTTTGCAATTGATCTTTATTAAACTTACCCGAATCGTCATTTTCTTCTGATGATGAGTCTGGAGATTTCTCAGCTGGAGTAATAGTTAGACGTGGTGCTGCTGGTCTTGCTTTCCTCGCCGGATGAAATGCATTACAAAATGCACATCTAAAAGAGGCATATTCAAAATCTTCTTTCAATGCCATGCCTGAAATAAATAGAACTTCAGATGTTTACAGACCGACAGTAACGAGAAACACATCACTCTCACCGTTGTGAGCATAACACTCCTTGCAGATCATAGCGAAACGATCACCTGGTCCATCGCCAATTAAGACGTCCACTATTTTCTCAAACACTCCCTTATTTAGTTGATTAATAACTGGAAAAGGAGTGCGTCGACGCACAAGTTGATTACTACTGCCGCCAGGACTTGCTAATGCTGTTACGGCAGCTCGCGGCGTGGTTGAGGAAAATCGTGATGTTATGTTCGAAGCCATAGGAGTATTTCCGCTGATTCTAGGCGTAGGTGTTATGGTGGTGGTTAAAGCCAGTTCTGTAGATTTGGTTATAGATGAAGATGCCGAACGATTTATTAAAGTTGTGTTATGTTTACTTGGTGTGCGTAGATTAGATGACAGAGCTAAAAAAAGGGAAACAAAGCAACAACATAATGACGGAATGGAAAGAAAAAGTGAATGGTGGATGTTTACCGCTGTAAGTTGTCCGACTGACACTTTCTGGTTTATCGGCAAATCTAGCCAAGAGATTCACAGCCACTTTATAGGTCTCCTTGTCCATCACTTGCTCAAGGATTTTCTTTTTTTCCGCCCTCAAAGCTGTAAGTTTTTTCGAGTTCTTGTTCAGTTTGCGTTGGTAATACCAGGTGAATAAGTGACGCAAAAGAATTATGCTAAAGTAGGGATTGACAAAAAAAATGTCGAGATTGTTAAAAAGTAAAGATATGAATGCAATAATACTGCAAAACATTTTACAACTAAAAAGGCAGAAAGTGTAAAGAAATTACATTACGAGATAATAAGACGTCAGATATTTATCGTGACTGAATGTAGCCGAAATTATTCGACATTAAAGGGCCGCATTCTACTCAGGGCTGCATGCTACGTGAGCCATGACAAAGGAGTCATTAATGCGAATAACAACAAATTTTTCGCAATTGGATTTGAGGGCCGTCTACAATTATAAACTGATAATGTATTTTGACCGATACTACATTGTAACCAGCCAGAGCCACACATTCAATTCTAGATCCTGGATCCTTTAAGACATTTCACATTAATCCTGTCAAAAAAGGTACCGGGAATTGGTCAAAAAAACACAAAATATTTATTATTCACGCAAATTAATTGCATCGCCTTCAAAGTAGGCCTCATCCGTAATAGAACGGAATAGAACAGTAATAATGTAAATAATCCAATCATTAAATTATTTTTCAAATGCTTTTTCCGAAAAAGCGGTCAGATCTGGTCGCACATTCCCTTTTACGTATTCTATCGACTGAAAATGGGTGCCTCAAAAATGGTAATTTGAATTTTGGAAAGAGCCAGAGTCAGCACGAACCATATATCTGAATACAGTGGTTGTTCGATGATATTTGTTGTGTTTTTAGTCAATAATTCATCCATCACATCCTTTTGAAAAATGTAATGTAATGTATTCTTCATTTAAAATCTGACTTTCTGACAAAAATTCTGACTGCACAAAACCGCGCGAAGCAAAGTTAACATTATCTTGGCTTTTGATCCACTTTGATGCTGTTTTTATTTTGGAGTTTGGCTCATCTGGAAGGAGTCATCACCAGATAAAATGTTTTTTATTGATGTGAAGTCGTAATTGACTCTTTCTATCATGTCTTCAGCGTTCTTTACTTACGCTGTTATTGAGTTTTTGAATAAAAATTCAGGTCTTTCGGAACTACTCCAGCAGCAGGGCATTTCACAACCAAATAATGGTGTAGAATGGCATGAACTGATTCTTGAAGCTCAGAAAGTTCAATAATTATCAGTTTCTAACCTGCATAACGACCCTAAAATCACTCGAGTAGGTAAAAAATCGAGTAAATATGAGTTTCAATTGGCATTAGCTGTGTTTTGCTTTATTTCGTTTATATTCTCATCTGTTTTCCAGGTAGAGAGGTCATTATCTACTTTCAAACGGAAAGCGCGAAAGGAAAGCTGGTTGTTAGTAAATTTTGGAGTGATTTTCCACCGTTCCAAAAGGGGAATAAGATTCTAGCAATAATTTAACACAGGAATTTTGAGATTTTTATTTAATTTCAATGAATACCTCTATTCTTCTCCTCAATTTTTTTAATGCACTAATGTCTGTCCGTCGAAATAAAAGAAAAAGTGAACAAAAGAATTTCTCTTTCTCATATAAATTACATGAAAATTCTGTAAAAGAAATACGCTTGGCTCAAACGTTTTCGTCACCTTTCCGTTTTACAGCATTAGGCTTAAATAATACAGAGATGTTAAAAGCAAACGGTACACATTTTCTGTTGCCTCGAAATCTAATTCTGTGAACGTTTAACAAAAACATCAATTTTACAGCAGAGCAAAAAAAAAAACATGTGAATTGTTCTATAAAAATTGTTGTGAACATATTTAAAGGGATATTAACAGCTTAAATTGATAAACAATGATGTCGGAACTGTTCACAATGTGAAATTTCATTCTAACATTTCTTGAAAATGGCTGCATAAAAAACAAGTTCTTTTTCCAAAACAATATTTGAAGAAAAAATTAAAAGCTAAAGCACTTACTTAAATAGAAATAAAATTAAATGTTCCATCACATACTTTTTACGAAATCATTAATATCGGTATACAATGTCTAGCTTTTCAGATTTTGAATTTAATGAACCATTTTAGCAGATATAAGTTGTTTTGTCAAAAGTTAAAACAACAATAGTTGGGATTGCTAAATTAACATGTTATTTTATCAAATCTTATGTTTTTTACAAAATCTTTCGCAAATTTTTAATTTATTTCGAATAAATTGTTTGCCAAGCCTTATTAGATAGGTTTATTTGATTGCCCTCTTATCCTTTAACTTATAAGGGGTAGAAAAGCGACGATTAAACAGAAAAGTCCGCCTTCAGGAGATACTGGATATGTTTCTTATCTCGAGATAAGTTTTTTTCCCTCAAAACTCCACACAATTAATGTTCTGATAATTGTTGGATACAGGAATTTCAAAATTCGGGATATATTAAATTCAGGGATAAATTAGAAATTGTGCTGATGTGAATTTTTGTGAATATCGTTAGCTTTCTGTTTTGTTTAATCGTCTCCCTGTTCATTTCGTTATACTGACATCCTTACGTGCGGAGATAAGGGCAGAAGTAAGTAAATGGTATTGGGACTAATCTTTCCGTTCCGCACTATTGTATTTAAATAGATGTGCAAATGAAAAATTTGACATTGGATAATGCAGAGATGTTAAAAGTAAACGTTAAAAACATTTTTTGTTGCCTTGGAATATAATTAATTTTCGGATGATAATTGTTTAGTACATAAATTCCCACTTCTGTATGGTATATCATAGAAGTTGACTGAATAAATGCAGTAAAACAACGAATATATTAAACATTGCCCTAATGTGAACTTTAATGAATATCGTGCGTTTTCTGTTTTGTTTATAGTCACTCTTTGCTTCTTCGTTTCTCTACACTGGCATTTTTCCGTGCAGAGACAAAAGTGACCAGACTCATACAAATTACATGCAAATACAAATTACATTCCTCAAAAAGGAATGAACAGATGAAAAATTTAACATTTGAAGACAATATTGGGATGACCGAAATAAATATTGGAGATAATTTTCTTTGCTCGAAACGAAATTAATCACATTATGAAGAATTTCAAATTAACTGTATATTCTTTTTCCGCATTAATGTTTTCCGTGCAGGGATAATGCCAAAATTAACTAAAGGTAATTCTGTTTAGAGATCAAAGCAGCTTTATAAATTTTATATTTAGCGATCTCTTCCGATGCCGAAACAAGTTATCAGATACCAGGCACAATTATTTATTTTCGATATTGAGTTATGACTAAAGACATATTTTTAATTGGTCATATCCGAGAAATAAATGAAGTAATTAAAAAAAAAACATTAAGGCAACATCAGAAATAATAATAATCTTTGTTTCTAAAGAACAACTAATTTTCAACAACCAAGAATTAACCATTATTTAGATCACAATTTCTGTCCATCGACAAATGGTGTAATTTGCAATTAATTCTTCAGGCAGTAATTTTGAAAAATCATTGATACTAATTTTCTGATTGCGTATATGCCGGTATCAGTGTAGCTTTTCCGGACGTCTGAAGGCTACTTATTCATTGGATGTAAAGGCAATTTGTATTCCTTGCCTCTAAATGATTCATCGTGGCGCACCAATAACAAAGATATATTTAAAAATCGGCATAACTTAACATGTGCAGAAAGATTTATTAAAATTAGCTGCAGTGGTTGCACAAATATTGACATCGGAATTAGTGACTCGCAAATCGATTTTGATTTATGTTATGATTTAAGTTATGACTTCGATGCAACTTTTATTTCATTATAATGCTTGGACGTTGCCATTATGAAATACAATGTCATTTAAACGACCGCCTCTGAATTTTTTCAATTCATTAGTGATTAATGCCTTAAAGACTAAAGCAATTTCATTTAGCTATTCCACTAATAACGCAGGAAACATCAGTACATATTCAGGGCGTACGAAAATTGATTTTGTTGCAAGTCATAAATGCTTCGGCATTGTGATCAGTAATTTAATTTTGAAACTTATATTGACTCTGCGTATGGTAAAGTATATGAAGTATAGAGTAGCCTCTACCTCAACCGATATATTTTTGCAATTTGGATTAAATATAGACTGGTTCAGGAGTTCCTAATACCTCAAATTATTTAAAGGCTAGAAGTGACATCGGAAACAGTATCAATGTATCTTTCAAAATTGAAAAAGACAATAAATTCTTTTGCTCTTTCAATAATTTTGTGAATTACCGCAATTTAACGGTTTTTAATAAGGTCATTCAAGATGGAGTAACTCTTTCACTATATGATTTGTCTTGGCTTTCATGCACTCTTGTGTGGCTTGTATCAGCTTTCACGCTTAACGATAAATATGGAAATCATTACACCTGCAATAATCAGTTCGACACTTGGGAGATCATTTTTTATTAGAATTGCTCGATATTGGAACAAATTGCCCAATGATTCGAGAGTATTTTCTTATTACAACGGAGTTCTTCGTTCAAAAGATTGTTTGCACTGCATGACTTTGTATATCATTGATACTGATTAGGACCGACATAACATTCTTAGTATTCTGTTTAAAATTAGCTGATTCTCTCCTGTAACTACAGCTGGGGAGGCAATGTTAATGTTAATGAAATAAATGTTTTATATATACGAGTATGTACATATAAATATATTTCAAATCAATTTAATTACTCAGCAATGTATTGCTGTGCAATAGGTATTTTTGGTCTTAAAGGCTTTCTATTACTGTTTTAATAGATAAATAAGTAAAACGATGAGTTGATTAATGCTGCGACTATTCGCATTTTAATG
Organism: Philornis downsi; assembly: GCA_019455685.1. NCBI lineage: Eukaryota > Metazoa > Arthropoda > Insecta > Diptera > Muscidae > Philornis > Philornis downsi. The sequence goes on along the minus strand of JAHXMU010000366.1, from coordinate 141,495 downwards.
CGAACAACGTTCTTTACGGACTTCTTTCGAATTTTATAGTGTCAAAAGTGATGACAATTTGTATATTTTACTTCAACCGATTGAAAAAGGCTTCCTAAACTTCGAAAAATATTCATGAAGGCATTTTCATATTCTTTTTATTTTCGTATCTAAAATTCGTTGTTCGAAGAAACGTTTGTCTTTAATACTGCACTGCAAAATTTACAATTCCTGTAATTAGCAAATTATTTTGTTCGATTAATCAATTTTGATAATGAATTATATTTTAAAAATCGACTTAGAAAAGATTGATCGCTATGTCGAAAACCGATGCCTACCATTCATTCTGATTGGAATGCGATGTCATTTTTGAAATGTACTGAAAACTTATACCTGAATTTCCTTGCTCTCCAATCTCAAATGGTTCATTTTGTCGCCTTGCAGTTAATGGTACATTTTGAAATCGATCATGAAACAATTGCAAACAGATTCATTCAAAATGGTTTAGCGGTTGCAAAAATATTTGTCATTGAAGTTGAAAAAACATGTCCGAAATGTGCTGAAAATTATCATCTGAATTCCATTGCTCCCTGAACTCAAATGGTTCATCCCGGAACTTTGAAAGAATTTGTTATCTCAAATAGCAAATTGTTTCTTGTTACCAAGAGAACGAAAAATCCCAAACTTGCAAATGCAGTAAAACTATTGTTGCTATCTGCAACCTTTTGAAGCTGTATTAGGTTTCACTTTCTCAAAGCCTACGACAAAAATTCCCCTCCTTCATTTCAAATCCAGTCATGCTGCAACCTACGAAACGACCACACATCTTCATAACACACAAAAAATGCATCACGCTATTAGTCATCATCACCGGCAAAGTTAAGTCAACATAGCTATCTAGCAGGCTTAGCTTTTTTCCATTCTCTATAAGAAAACGCAAAAAGGCGAACGAATCCATCCACGTTATCCCCTCCTCGAAATAGAGATAATGGTGTAATGACTCAAACTGCCAAAAACAAAAACCAAGCGACCAAATTCACTTGATCAAACCTGATCATCGTCAACGACGTCGTCATTATTGCGGCAATGAAAGTGCAACCATAAAACTGCCTCAAATACACCATGATGATAATAATGGAGCTGTCGTCTACATAAATGCAACTTGTGGTGAATGGGATTGTTATGTACTTACACAATGGGAAATAATAGCAGTGGTATGGAATATATGATGCGTTCCTGCCATGTTGGCGGAAAATAGACGAAATAGAAAACCACAAATGCTATAACGTAAACGCCTATGGAAATGGCTAGGAAATTGCCAACGACACGTTTCTTCTGTTCTTGGGTATTCAGCGTGATGTTCTCCAGAGATTGAATTTTTTCCTGCAAAGCTTCCAGTACATCTTGGGTGGATTTTTCTTTCTATAAATGGTAAAGGGTCTCTTTGAAAATGTATTCAGTCCCTAGAGAGCACTCGGTCGGGTTTCACTTACACGAAATTTCGCCAAGATTATACCCATTTTGCAAATGTGATCCTTTCCGATATGCTCGGAGTCGTGTTGGGGCAACTGCTGTTTACGTGGACGTATAGTTTATTATAATGGCGTTGACGTTGTTGTTGCTGGTTGATGTTTGCAGTGCCTAGCTTCCCTTCCAAATATCCGATTTCAATTTAATTCACTTCAGCGCAGACCGTTTCTAAGTCAATCGGTCGGTCGTTCGAATGTTAAATTAAATTTATTCTATCTACATCCATTTGTTTATGTAAATCATTATAATTTTTTGCATTCGCTTCTCTATCCACAATAAATCCGCAATCCCCCGCGTCGAACCTGAGCTGTTGTGCCGCTCGCTGGTTGTGTTATTGTACGATGACGATATTTTTGGAAATATTTTTAGCTCTTTGAAAAATAAAAACAAGACGGACGCGAAGAGAACGTCAAGCAAAGACAGCTCAATGCCAAAAACACCATCAACCACACAAATGTCAACATGAACGGCGGAAAATGAAAAGCCACTATGACTTGGTAGTCTTATCAATAAGATAGTATGTTCAGTGAACGCAAACGGGGCTTCCGAAAGTGTCGAAAATTGACATTAAAAACGAGCACAGAAGTTAAATGAAATGACTTTGGCGCAAAATGTAAAATGCGGATTGAGCTAGAAAAAGAGTTACAGGTTGCTTGGTTCTTATCCAAAAATACTGTGAATTAACTCACAAAATTGGAACTTTCTAAGGTCATTTGCTTAGAAACTATAGATATTTGCTAAATTAGTCAATTTGTGTGTGGCATCGTAAGGGGCGTTGCAGCGCAGTCTATTTTCAATCTCAGAATTAAGTTTATTAAGTGCCTGATGCGTGTTAAATTTTATCGAGTTTAGTGTAATCGAATGCAAAAAAAAAAAAATCTAAAAATACATTGGCCAAAGTGGGTATTGTCATACGAGTCAATTTTCAAAATTAAATCCACATAAATCGGTTATCTGTGTGGGTTCCACCAGAAATGGAGCCGGCAAAGCTCACTATTTTCATTTTCAAAAATTAATCAACCAAATGCGCCAGGTGATGTGCCAAATCTGACTAAATTGAATACAATTGCTTGAAAGATACGAAGCTAAGAATATATGGGTTAAGACGGTATAATATGTATGGGACATACCAGAAGAGAATTACAAAAAAAATCATGTACAAAAATCTGGGCTATTTCAGTCTACTATTTTAACTTACGGAAAAAAATTCAAATTTCTTAAAATTGGCCGGTTTGTAGAGGAAGTACTTGAGGAGATGTGTAGCGTACTCTGTTTCCATTCTGAGAACTTAGTTGCTCAAATATTTGATGTTTGCCCAACTTGACCGAGTTCAGAGTTAAACGTATTTGGATTAAACCAGCCATTTGCCTGTTTTTTCAATTTTTGTAAAGGATTAGAACCCAATATAATGGAAAAAAATTCTAACTTTGTGCAACTTGCAGTCTGAAAATTACAGAGGAAATATTGAATTTGGAAAAATTTACATGGTAAGTACCAGAATAGTTGATGGATTTTTCAAATTTTGCCAAACATAAACCAACCCAATAGGCAAAAATTTGAGTTTCAGCAGTTGCTAATAAGGTGGCAGGAAATAGATCGAATCTCGGAAAATATAACAATTTATATATATATATATAAATTTATATATATAAATATATATATATAAATTATATATTCGATATAGCCCTCTCACAATTCTCGGCAACAATCTGGAAAAATATTAGTCTGTGCCAAACTTTAAAAAACTGGACGAAGGTGTACCGGCCTGACAGAGGGATATCGCACAACCGATTTAAAAAAATCATAAAACGCGTTTGGGCAGAAGATACTTGGTACTTTAGACACTTCATTAATTTTTGACATATCATCATTCCTTTGGGCGAAGGTATGATAACGATTTCACCAATGTGAATGGTGTTTGTATTTCACATACTGTGACAACAAACTTCGCGCAATTTTGTTTTCAACGACTCCGTTTCGGAAATTTTGACGTCAAAGATGCATCACTATTTCGAACGTCAATAGTCGAAAATGTCGACAGAAACGTCAACTTCGACTATTCCGACTGTTCAGAAGGTAAGCATTGCAAAAAACCCCCGTTTGGAGCCTCTTAAATAAGACTAGCTACAAAATAATCTCGATTTGCTCGTATGGATGCGGCAGCAGTTAACGAAAAAAAGGGATTTTTATTTGAGAACCCCTGTTGAATTGCAACAAAATCGACTCAGTTCTGAAGCGGGCGGTGACTGATGACGGAATGTGTGCCACGACAATTGATTGCGAGTTTCTTATGCATCCACATAGCCCATTTAGTGATTACCACAGCTATTCATGACCGTGACAAATAATTTCACTGGTGAGGAATTTGCCTAAAGCGATGCTTGTGCAAATTGATCTTTACAATTTTGTATCACTAGGTACGATGATTTCTATAGGAGAGGCATAATGGACTGCTTCCATATTGCTTGTAACAAGTTATCGAACAAAACGGTATTTCACCTAAATCGAATCATTCTGTGCTAAAAAAAATATGATAAAATCAATGTCATGCCAAAATAATGGATATTTTTATTACACCTTAATAAAAGGAAGTGAAAACAAATTTGGTTGAGTTAGAAAAGCTAAACGAAATCGCAAAACTAACAAGTCTAAACAAGCAAATATTATTGATCATTGATTTCAAGGCAGTATTGTTAGAAATATGCATTCAATATACAAATTGGCGTACTTCTAGACATTATTCTGTATACATTATTCAACCAAGATTATGTTTTGAATATAGTACATAGTGTTGAAGTGTAACTCCAAATAAGAACCGATAAAAATTTCGCTAAGATATCAAAGGATGTTTTCGAGGAAAATACGGAATTCTACACAAACAAAGAAATGTTAAAGTCGTTTATAGTACCTGTACCAAATCCAAAAAATGTTCAGCACCACGGAGAAGTGTATAACTTATACCAAAGTCAAGTTCGCACCACTAAAATGTATTCAAGCTCTAGAGCTTCAATTGAAAGTGTTCCATGTGGAGAAAAGTATCCGACAAATTATAAATACTTCCGCTTCAATGTTTTGTTCTGCAAAAAAGAAAAAATAAGTCAGTACAATGCACCAATATGCACTCAGAAAGAATTTCAAGCGCTTTGATCAGCTTCGCTTCAAAAACGTAATAAACATTTCAAAACAATATAATCCGAATTACATAAGAAATTTAACGCATCCTGCTAAATATTTGATATGAAAATTGAGCGAAATTACTCACAAATATGTCAGATCAATATGTTAGTATATCATCCGCTTAACTAACTTAACACGTAAAAGTGATGACTCACTAAAAGGTTTGCCGGGCGGATTTAACGCTATCTGTGGACAATTTAGTTAATTTTTCACACTAAGCACCAATGCCAATTTTCGCGAATAGGATAACATTTGCTTTATTTAGTCAGATTAATCTATAATTTTGTCATTCTCCTAAAACAAAACGTTTGTGACCAAAGACTGAAATGTAGGTAGAGTGCTGACCAGTGGTGTGAAATGAGCCTCATCGGCATAAAATGATTAACCGATTTTAATGTGTTTCCTTGAAAGGTTTCTTTTTCTAAGTTCCCGTCCCACAGTGTGTTAGAAGCGGCATAAAGTCCCATTTTCATGTGCAACAATCTTGGAACTTTTGATTGGTACATACCAATTACCCGAGCTTTCATATTCATTAGTCGTCCGGCCAGCAGATGGGCAGACAGACATGGCTCAATTGCCTTAAAAACAAGTCCTGACACGAATTTTGTCTTAGAATATCACCGGAGTTACTCGTTTTCGTCTGCGCCTTATAGCAGTTTTTAGAATATTACAGTTTTTGTGAATTAGGTGGAGACCGATCGTTTTTGAGGTAGCCATAGTTAACATGAAAATAAAGTCATATTTTAATATAGCACCCGATGAAAAAATGGTCCATCCAAGTTTGATTTTATTCATTCTACAAGCTACAATTTTCTTTACAACTCTATTATATTTTTATAACTTGACGATCAGAATAAAGCGTTTAAAATACCGAGTTTTTATTAATCAAAAATGTTTCAGAATTTTCTAAGTCTATTGAGCGAT
>JAHXMU010000366.1:116486-135875 GCA_019455685.1 Philornis downsi | reverse complement strand
GAAAGCTCGGCGCTGTCTACGATTTTATCAGACTAAAGTTGGGACTTATAAATGAGTTATATAAACTCACCCGTTTCAATATCCCTCACTTAAATTAGCCGAAATTCAATTTGTTATGTTTAACTCCTCTTCCGCAGTTCGGTGTAACATAATTAGTTTGTTTAAAGAAAATATAATCAAATGACAAATTTATTCTATATTTTTTTTGGGTTCACTTTTTTTAGATGAACAGAATGTTCTTAGTCCACAAAACGCATGATGGTACGACAAATTTAGCTGAGTTCAGTACAACCGCTAGAAAGACATAAAATTAGGAACATATGGTTTAAATCGGTCATTTACATTGGATGAACCAGATCGTGCATTATTGCTATAATATATATTTATTATATTATATTACTATGTATAAAAAAAATATATATATGAATATATATATATATATATATATATATAGAGAGAGAGAGAGAGAGAGAGAGCCGCCCAATTTATATGGAAAGTATCAGAAGGTGTCAGGCAATGCTTTTATTTCTTATTTTCAGAACTAACTTCATCTAGTGCTAGATGTGTACCAAATTTGACAGGATTCCGTAGAACTACTTGTAAAGTAGGAAATAGGCTAAATCGGCATTTGTGTGGAAGATACCAGAGGAAATTTTGCCGAGCATTACAAACAAATACAATGGTTATTGCAGTCAACAAATTTAAAGTTAAAGAAAAAACTCTACAAATTTTTGAAAATCGGGCAATTTGTATGGAAGACATTAGAAGGAGTCCATTTACAATCATCGGCTACGAATTGCTAAAATATTAGGCTGTAAAAAGTTTTAAGGAATTTCATAAAGGTTTACGACAATTATTGTCCCTGTCAGTCAACCAACAGGACAGATATACATCGCTTAATCGACTTAAAAACTAGACTTTTGGTGTTCAACTGTTGACGTATCATGTGTTATAAGCCTTTATTCCATCCAGTGAGGCTACAAATATCTTCTAGTACCCATACATGCCCGTTAGACCGCCTTAATTTCTACGGACAAAATTGTAAAGGAACAGCTACAAAAATCAACGCGAACTTTTTATTACAGTTTCCAAAACGTTTTCGCTTCAGGTATCCGATTTCATAAGTTAGACTACTTTTGAAACACCTTCGAACTTACGGATTTTATGAATTTTATACTTTGGTTTTAAGGGGCGGGACAGTCTTTTGGGGGTTAGTCCGTTTACTGCAATATTCCAAATTTTGTATTGCGTTTCCGGCACAGACATAATTTTGCCAAATATAAATTTAAATCCACATTTAAAAATATGGGTATCCAGGAAACCGGGAAGGGAAAGGATTTTTGGGGATTTTACAAATTTGCTGCAATTTTGAACTTTCCGGGCGGTCATAATTTTACCAAACGTAAATGTGAATTCACGCAGAACAATGTAATTTATAGCTATAGTTGTCCTATAATCAAAGTCAACTTAAATAACGACTGTGTAATTATTTCTAATCTTATCACTCAACACCCGGTGAAATGTGTTGAATTTGTGTTAAGTAAAAGGTAAACATAAAGCGACATAATGTCCCATTTTTATGTGTTATAATCTTAGAGTTTTTGATTGGATTTAATAAAGTGCTATCTAAGTAGAATAAATGAGATATATTTCGACAATATCTTGGGTGTTTTTTTTTTGCCGTAGATCCAGTTAAAGCCAACAAATATTACAACTGTGTGCATCATATTAACTGGAAGGAAAGCATTTTTCAAAAAAAAAAAAAAGTAATCTTAAAAGTTGTTGAGATGTTGTGGATGATTTTTTTCCAGATTCATGGAAAGGAAGCTAATGGATTTTGCACCATCTCATAAGATTACGAGTATTATTGTAAATGAATTTTTGGAATAAAACCATACAAATATCAGCGAATAACCACTATATGCAACTGAAATGTTTCCCGCTGAATTTTTCTTTTTTTGTTTCCAATAGAAGAGCTAAAAGAGAATTCATTATAATAACTGTAGTTTTCTCCGAAAAATTCCTTTGGCAAATGTTTTGATGATTGAATTGTTTCGAAAGCCTTGAAGGCGAAACAATAAATATATATGAATAGTAAATATTTCGTGTTTTATTAATCAATTTCATGTACTATTTTGGCAGCACGTGTTTCTAATAGTATACAAAATAAGTAAACTTTGTAGGACCCCATTTTTGATGGATGGAAGAGGACAAGATTTTGCGCGTAATACGGCTTCACCACATAAAGTAAAAGCCCAAACTTTTAATTCATTCTTATTTACGACATTCCATTGTGCCAATCGGCAGCATTATTAGACTAGCTACTGGCCCCTATCACCCATTGCGCCACTTCTGCCGATTATTTTGCCATTGCTCTTTTTTTTGCAAGCTTGTAGCACACGCTATACGAGTATGTAATATTGCTGTCGTCCATAAAGCAAATGTTGAACACATTTGGGGACTGATAATGAAAAAAGGGCAACGTCGAAGAACGTCACTTCAAAACGCAACTCAATTATAATTGATAACACTGACCGATTGCATTTAATTTGGACGAGACCCTTAATCACTGACCATTCTCATGCATCGCAAACGTGAGCGCACCGATATCTGTGCTATCAGTTTTTGATATAAAATTGTCAAGAAAACGAAACGCTCTGCAATAAACATTGCAGCAGTTTTATGGAGGAAATTTCGCAGAAAATACTGGACTACAAACAGTATCAATTTCAAAAATTGGTTTGTCAATATCGGATATATTTGAATATAGATTAAACAAGTTTTGGTCTATCCTTTTCCTTTTGGATTATAAGTAAAGACCATGAATAAAACTATTTGCTTATAAAGGCATTTTCATCCGGCTTTCAAATTCATGTTTTCTAATCCAATTAAAAGATTGTTCCATTTTATTATCCAACGTTTCACTGGGAACTTTCCTGACTCTTCGGTGGTAGATTGAGACTTTACTTACTGTGGTTTTTTGTATTCTTCTGTCTCGGAAGCTACTCGAAGGGACGTAATTTCTTTGCCCATTTTCTATCACAAATCATTGCTATTAATAAAGGCATCGACAAGCTATCATATCCATCAGTCATCCGGGCAGCAGACAGACGGACGGATGTAGCTCAATAGTCTTAAAATCAACACCTAAAACGAATTTTGTCTTAGGATACCGGTTACGCCTTATGGCAGTTTTTAGGATAATGCAGTTTTTGTGAATAAGGTGGGGAACGCTCCATTTTGTAACGTTAAGATTTGATCAGTGAATACATTTTTTGTTTGTCTTTTTTCGTCTCTTTACAGAGTTAACTAAATAATACTCTGGAAATTTATGATTGAAAGGCTCAGCACAGAACAAAGAACCAAAGTTGTTTAATTTTACTTTGAAAGTCAGCATTCAGATCATATAGAAATTTCTTTCATGTTCGAAATGCTCCTAGCGCTCCAACAATTTACCGATCGGTTCAGCGTTTTGGGCAACAAGCGCCTGTGTGTGATCTTCCGCGTGCTGGAACACGTCGTGCAGTTCGAAATGAAGTGACCATTGTCCGAGTGCAAGCATGTATTGAGGAAAACGCCGAAACTTTCACCAGGCGACGTTCTCAGAAGTTAGAGATGTTTAGGCAGTATTTGCAAAGAATTTTACATATGTTATATATTTTCCCATATAAGATGTAATTGGTTTGCAAGGTAAAACTATATGATGCACAAGAACGCATTCAATATAGTCGCCGTTTTCAAGAATTGTCCCTAGAAAACAGCGAGTTTATTCACAAACTCATAATAAGCGATGAGGCTCATTTTCGCCTAAATGGTCACATAAATAAACAAAATTGCTGAATATGGGGCACCGACAATTCCAAGAATTATTGTTGAAGATCAAATGCACCCACTTAGATGCACATTATGGTGTGGAATAACTTCAGAGAGGATCATTGGACCATATTTGTTCGAAAACGACGAAGGAGTTGCGATTAATGTGAATGGCATTCAGTACCGGGAAATAATTGACAATTTTTTAAGGCCAGAGGTGCAGAACAATCCAGATTTGTGGTTCCAACAAGATGAAGTCATAACTCATACAGCTCATCCAACTATGGCTGTCGTGCGCGAAATTTTTGACTGTCGAATCATATCACGTTTTTCTGATTTTAAGAGGCCACCACGTTCGCCTGAATTAACGGCTCCCGATTTTTTTCTTTGGAGCTACCTAACGTTACTTGTTCTAGTTAACATGAAAATACCGTAGTATTGCTAAATATTAGAGAAAAGAATATGTACTAATTACCATGGATAACAAAAAACTTATTAAATTGAAATACATACTTTAGAGAATGTTGTTTGTTGCCCTGCAAAAAGTTAAGAAAAATAAATACATAATTATACGAAAATTTTGTCTGCCTGGAGAAACGAATCACATCGGGTCAAAATGCAATTTGCTATCTGAAACTCATAGTCCGCAGTCCACTGTAATCACATAATTATATTGTTTGTTGCATTAGTTTATAATGCTTGCCAGAATTTAAGGAAAACATCATAGTCAAATGATTTCTATATTTTGGCTGGAAGGGGACGGAACAGTCTTTCGGGTGATTGTCCGCTTACTGCAATATTCTCAAATTTGTGCTGTATTTCCTGCACCACCACAGTGTTATCAAAAATAACATTTAAAATCGCCTCTCAAAATGCGAGTATCAAGGAAACCAGTTGTTGGTGAAGGATTAGTTGCAGTTTTTTTGAGTATTTTGTCCACTTGTCCAATTTTGAATTTTCTTTTGGGGGGGTAGGCATAATTTTACCAAACGTAAATGTAAATTCACGCAGAACAGTTTAATTTATAGCTGCAGCTGTCCTATAATCAAAGTCAACTTTAGTAATTTATAAACGACTGTGTAATTATTTCTAATCTTATCACTCAGCAGCCGGTAAAATATGCTGAATTTCTCCTAAGTAAAAGGTAAACAAAACAAAACGGTCTACAAACCCTCCAAATATGATGGGCAAAACAAACTACTTTGCGAATGTTTCCATCCACTTCGAATGGGAGCGGTAGAAACGGGTCGCGCGGATAGACGGGTACAGCAATTGACACTACACCGCTCTAAAGTGCTGTATCTGTCGCATACGTATTTGTTATGGAACACGTTCGCTTATTTAAAGCGATCCTCATGCGATTTCAAAGTCATGCACTAGTAATCAGTCGTCCGCTGTCGGAGTTCATGAAAGCACCTCTATTCCGTTCGCAACGCTAGAAATTATACATTCCGTAATTAGGATTGTAAACGTAAATACAAAAGCAAAAAACAGAAAGTGAAATAACAATGAGTGCTTTAAACACCAATGGACTACTGTTCGAGGAGAAGCAATTGTATCAGCCACCTTTGGAAGAAGTCAAGCAAGGTGAGTTGCTGCTTACCAGAACTGTTGTCAATCCCGTTGGTGGCCAGCCATGATGTCTGTGGAATACGTCAAATTATTTATCTATAAAAACAGATAAAACACATGTTTTTTGCTTGTAAAAAAAAGAGACAGAGACAAGATTCTTAATAGAGATGAAAGCTCTTATCTCTGCGTCAGTGTCTCTTTTACCTGTGCTTTCGATTGAAATGGCATAAAATAAGCTCTTTTTTAAACAGCAAAGCTTTTCCTTTACTTTTTGTATATTTCACAGTTATACAGGCGAGTTTGTCTAAAAATTTCAAACATGTAACGGTTGAGGTTACCAACTGTCCGGATTTAAAAGCACCCGGTTATGACCTAATGGAATCAGGTATGATTCTTTTTTTTTTTTTTGATATAAAGAAAAACAATTTAATAATAATAATTAGTAATTAATTTATTAATAATTAATAATTTGTATTTTTTCTCGATAGGTCTTTGTGGATCGCCCACTTTAATGGAACTGGGAGGTCCCCCATATTTGCTGCCCCTGGTTCAACGTGATAAACTTTATAATATTAAGGAAATTTGCCGAAAATCAATGGGGGCAGGAAAAATCTTTGCGGGTAAGTAAATAAATTTATTTGCAAATAATTATTTGATAGCATTCAGGAACTGAGTTGTTAATGCGGCTAAGAAGCGATCAAAATAAGATAATATCAATTGAAAATTTGAATTTTTGTTTAATATTTAGAAAACGTCAATTAAAAATGAGAATTTTAGTTAGAAATTAGAGAAACAATCGATTAAAAGTGGCAATTTTTATCTGAGATTAGGAAAACTTCAATTAAAAAATAATAATTTCAACTAATATATAATAACATCAATTGAGAACCAGACATCCTACTTCATATTGAGAAAACATTAATCGAATCCAGAATAATGTTCAAAAAATATTATTCGAATATATGCATTTTCATTTAAAATTGAAAAAACATCTACTGAAAATGCGAATTCCCATTAAATATTGAGAAAACATCAGTTGTATCGAGAATTTTTATTTAATGCAGGGAAAACATCAATTGGAAATGAGAATATGCATTCAACATTGAGGAAAGGTCAATTGAAAATGAGAATTTCTATTTGAAATAAAGAAATCTTCAATTGTGCATTGAGCATTTTCATTTAATATTTCACAATTTCAAATGGAAATTCTCATTTTCACTTGATCGTTCGATTCAATTTCAATTAAAAATAAGCATTTTTATTCAGTATTTCATAATTTTAAATAAAAGCTCTCTTTTTCAATTGATCTTTTCTCATTTTCGATTTATGTTTTCTCAACAATGAATTTAAGTTCTCAATTCAATTGGTGTTTTCTCAATACAAAGTGGGAATTCGCATCAATTAAAAATTAACTTTTCAATGTAATATTTAGAAAACATTACTTCAAAATGATTATTTGCTTTTAATGTTAACGAAAGGTCAACCGAAAATTGTAATTTCTATTTGAAATTGTGAGAATATTTAACATTTTTTTTTTTTAATTAAGAAAATGCCAATTGATAGTGGGATTCTTTCCAATGGTATGGAAATGGGAATGAATGAATTGCAGAATTGAAAAAGAGAGAAATTTATATTATAATGAGATCAATCGAGCTTCAATGCGTTTCACACTAAAACAATCGTGTGAAATGGTGCAAACTGGTTCGCGTGACACAAAAAGTTCAGCAGCTATCTCTTTCAAACTTAAGCGACAATTTTCATTCATCATTTTCTTTATCGATGTTAACATCAGCTGAAGACCAAAGCAATTCAAATCTCCCACCTCATCTCCACTACTTTGGAATGCACTGTCTCATCTATATAAACTCGTTTTTGACAAAGATGATTCACCGTAGCATTTTCAGCAATTCGGTACACGAAATTGTATTTCCAATACAAAATTTGAGACAAATTCTCTGTTCCATATTTTTACACACTTGAGATGAACTGACAAAAACGAGCACTGGGAACAGACTAATGATAGATCGTTCTCAAATTCCGCGGCAGTGTATAGGGGCGTGAGAAGGGGCTTGGTTAATCGGAGAATTTGTTTTCCAATTCTGGCAAGCATTATAAAATAGAATGAAGTTAACCAAATTCAGGTTTCTGAATTTATGTTTATATGTGTGTATACATATATTTATGTTTTTATATTTATATTTATTTTATTATTATATTATTTATTATATTTTTTATTTATACTTATATTTATTATATATGTATATAAATCGATCAATTTATGGGAAATATCGGCAAGTCTATTTGTATTTCCCGGGTTTGACCTGGCCTTGAAATATGAAACATTAGGCTGCGCCTTATGTTAAGAAATTTCATAAAGGTCTAGCCGGTCAAACCGAAGGAGGGATTTCTCAATCGACTTAAGAATCGTGAAACATATGCTTTAAACGCTTCGGTCTGCCGTATCTATCATATGATTCCTTTGGGTGACAGTATAAAAAGTTAAGATTTTTCCTCATTTTTAACAAAATTTTTAAAAATTTGCAACTGCTTAACACGAACGCTAAGATAGATTAAAAAAAAGTTCTGGATATCCGCATCTAAAACAAAAATTTGTTTCTCTTTATGATTATTCTTAAAGTATTTCAGCATTGAAAGGGTGTTCGCTATTAATTGGCTCTTCCAAAGTGTGATACAAATCTTGCAGCATTTAATGGGTTAAGAATTATGACAAATTAAAATTAGGCCTATTTAAGGAAAGGAAGACAAGGAAACTAACCAAAATCGATCGCAGATTCCTAATTTTTTGTTCATTTTATTTATTTATTTATTCATTATTTCATTTGTCCTTTTCTTGTTTCTTCTTAGTTGGTGCTGGCGCTGGCCCCCATTCCCTGCGTAACACCAATTGTGAAGGCATTTTCAACATGAGCATCTCTGCTGATGATCACCTTAAAAATGGTAGCTATACTGCCAAAGTATCAGGTGTAGAAGAGTCGTGTGTTCTGGAGAAAATTCCCGATACGGAGCCAAAATGTGCTTTAATTTTAAATCTGTTTGTTTGCCGCGGTGAACCTGGCCCTGTGATAAAAATCAAATGCAAGAAGCGTACAGGACATTTAAATTTCACCGAGTGTATTCGCCAGGGTTTATTGGAGAAATATCAAGAGAAATGTGTGGGTAAGTCCAAAGATAAGGCAATAAAGCAATGTACAAAGTGACCGACCGTGTCGCTATAGTTAGTACAAGCGACTATCATTCGCGTGATCCCGGGTTCAATCCCGAATACAGCCATCACATCGTTGTGTCTGACGAACATTTCGTGTAGTAGAATAATTGATAAGTCTAGAAATTATGATTCTCTCACTGTGGCGTTGGGAATCGTCGTAAAACTGTAGGTTTTGTTGAGTGAGTCTAAAAATTGAATACGTTTAAGTTCACTGCATGTGAGAAGTTCTCCCATGTCTCATTCATCAGATGCTGGAGAATTTGTATTTTTGGTTCATGGGTAAAATGGGCGGGTGAATGCAAAAAGGTTACTAAGTCAACACTTTGTGTTTTATTGCACCGATAATACTAGACCCACTGTTAAAAAAAAAATTTGAGTTGACACTTCCCGATCTCTAGATTTAGTAGCAGCTAAAGTTTGGATAGGACTTCTAGGCAATTATTAAGTGTAAAATTTAAAGAATAAATCCTTAAAATCAATACTCAGACTTTAAATATCATAAAAGAAAGCGTACAAATAGAAGAAGTATAGGGTGATTTATTAATCGTAGTTTTTTTTTAATAGAATAAAACACTCAAATTTTTTCCTTTATTGTAATCGATACATTGGTCTCTGCTATTTAACTTTTAAAGATAATTTCATGTAAATGTTGTCCGCGGCTGCGTCGCAAAATGTCCATTCGGAGGATCCAATTTTTCGTCACTTTTTCGAGCATTTCGGCCTGTATTCCACGAAAAACGCATGTTTTGTTATGCTGTAGAGCTTCAATAGTGTTTGGCTTGTCCACATGGACTAACGACTTGACATAACCCCACAAGAAATAATCAAAAGGCGTTAAATCGCAAGATCTTGGTGGCCAACTCACAGGACCAAATCGAGGGATAAGCTGCTTACCAACATATCCATTGTTTCACGAGTAGTGTGGCATGTTGCACCGTCCTGATGAAACCACATGTCAACCAAGTTCAACTCAGCCAATTGGGGTAAAGACAAATTCCTTGTGGTTGGGTAACACATGCCCAATCGCTGAGAACGGCGCGACGAATTGACATTTCACGATCGTCATTAACACTGGTCGCTACGGCTGCAATATTTTCTTCAGTACGCACTCTACGCATGCGAGTCGATGATTTTATGTCCAACCAAGTAAATTTGGTGCGAAATTTGCAGATAACAGCACGAATTGTTGATTCAGCAGTCCGATTATGACGACCATAAAATGGTCGTATCAAACGAGGCACATTTGTCACTGAGCACGAATTTTGATAATAAATTTCAACGATTTGCAATCGTTGCTCGTTAGTTAGTCTTTCCATGATGAAATGACGGAGTATACTGTACACTTTTCACTTTGATAGGTGACGTTTGGACGCCATTATTAACCAGTGAAAAACTTAAATCTTAAAAAATCACTCTATATTTACTTAGACGGCGCTATTAAGCGCTATATGATCATTTCAATTGATTAGTTTTTCTGAAAAACTTTTCCAATTTACCGTATTTAGTCTAAATAGTGCGAAATCTGTTCTTTCCACCGTTCTGTTCTTTCTTTCGAAGACTTTTCATGCTGAAACATTTTGAAGCTCATGATTCATGTGATGTCAATACATTCCGTCAACGATGATGGTTTTATATACATTATGGAGTATTTTTCTCCCGAAGACATTAATAATAGATTCATTCGCTAGTGTCACCACTATCCAAGCATGAGCTCTGTACAGCAGGATAGGCGTCTGAATCTAGTATTTGGCACAGTCAGATTTTTTTGTGTCAAGAGGGTTTTGTTTTTAAAACCCCTAACATCATTAATTTTGTTGGAGGCAGAACCGAAATGGGTAAGATCATCACTTTTAAACTACAATTATCAACATTCTCGCAGCATCCCAAAGAAATAGGCTTTTTGTTCTTCGAAACATATATTTCAAATTTGTCGTTTGCCGTCAAGTTTAATGCTGGAAGAGACTGCAGTAACATTTCGCATTTTCAGACAATAATATATCATAACCATGTACACATAATAAATTACTTTTTATTAAAGATAGATAGTACCAACCATGTTTGATGTATCTTTTCGAATAATCATCTCTAAACAAATGTAAAGGATGTCGAACGATAAAATGTCGTCCCGTTTTGTGCACAGCTTCCTTACCTTCAAATCTTCGCTCAATATACGGTATATAACACGTTTTGAAATGCCTATCATTTCAGCAAGCCCACGCACCTTTAGCCAAAGATCGTACGGTATTCTTTTTGGAAGCTCATACGGCTTCTTTTAAACTCTGCTATCTAATATTTTACAGTCGTAAAGAAGGAGCAGACCCGCCCAGGATAGAATCTAGCTCGGCTTTAATATTGATTGCATTGAGACCTTTCAAATGGAAATATTGAATTACATAACGTTGACCAATTTTTTCCATGTTTACAAAATCCACAAAGGTCGTTAACTTTAGATGGCTCAAATAAAAATACTAAACAATATGGCACCTTAAAACATAAAACGTATGTTTTATAAGGTTGCCACTTTTCACCAAAATAATTTTTTTCAAACTACTGCCACCATTTATACGTCAGGTCGGCTACAAGACAAAAAAGAAGCTTTCGGAATTTATACTTTTAGGGATAAACACAGAGAAAAATATCTTAAATCTGCTGACATCTCCCTGCTCTAATGATTAGAATTGGTACCTTGAAAATTGGTGGCCAGCTCACATGACTAAAGCTAGTCGCGGTTTCCACATTACCTTTTCAGAATAGAAGAAAATATGTAACTGAATTGTTGCAATTAGTTGTAAATAAAGGCAGAAATGAGACAGATATAGTACTTTCGTTCATAACAAATTGCTGAAGCTCATAAGCCGTGCAAGTAGATCTTAAGTGGTGCAAGTAGGCTAAAAAATACGATTGGCCAAGTTTTTCCCCAATCTAATAAGGTTAAACCGTGCTAAAACAGTGATGAGGCTAAAAACTACAACCCTTTCCTTAGAGGCATCGCTATATTCTTCAGGGTACTAAATCTCATCTGAACGCAGTTTTCATACTCAAGCAAAGTCGTTTTCGCAAACTTGCCGTTGAATGCGCAATATTTCATTTCATTTCATTTCATTTATTTAGGTTTATGAAAATATAAATCCTTACAGACTAAAAATTGACATAATATATTTCAAGAAAGTTATCTAAATATGTACATTATTTTATTTTAAATATCTAAAAAGGTACAGTTTAAAATTATTTCTAGACATACAAAGCTCTAGATGTTGAATTGGGTATTTATTTCTTGCAATCCCATTTAGGATATTGAATTCAATAAATCCGCGATTCAAAGCTCTATGTTGGGCATAATTTGTAGAATATGCGACAACAATTCAGAATAATCAATCATACCAGCATTTTATCGAATACAAATAACAAGGTATGATAAATATGGTGATATTGCAATGACTGTAAGCCCAGTAACCATTATCTGAAAATATAAGGAGGCACAAAATCACCCATCAAGTTAGTTGAAGGGAGAGCAAATTTCAGAAAGACCCGCTGAATTCTTTCTATGCGTGATACATTGCCTTGGCAAAGGGTACTCCAAACAATAGAGTCGTATTCTAACTTGCATCTTACATAGGAAATATACACCGTTTCTCTAGTATGTGGATCAGTGAAATCGGAACAATTTCTTCTAATATACGCTAGTATAGAATAAGCTTTAGTGATAATATAATTTATATGCGAGGTGAAAGTCAGCGCCGCATCAAAAACCAAACCTAAATCAATTTTACTTTCAGTAGTGAGGAGCCAATTTTGAAAACCAGTTGAATTGGATTACGAGAGCTTAAAAATGAAATATGGACACATTTTGATGGATTTAATGAAAGTTTATTTAGGGAACACCAGTCAACAAGATTATCTAAATCGTTCTGAAGATCTAGAGCCTCAGAAATATTAGAAATTTTGTGATATATTTTTAAGTCATTTGCATATAAAAGAAAATGTACTTTTTTAAAACAGAAATATCATTTATAAATAAATTAAATAACAAAGGTCCCAAAATACTACCCTGCGGTTCAAAAAATTCCAAATGAACCGAGGCCTAAACATGTAGAACGTCGATTTTTCACATATGGGATGCTGCTTGTCAGGCACAAACAAAAAGAGAGAGTTTTATATCGCAGTCACTATTGATGAAAAATGGGTCCACTGCGATAACCTTAAGAAGAGGGAATCAAGAAGATCACTTTTCCATGCTTCAACATCGACAGCCAAGCCGAATATGCAAAACTAATGTTGTGTGTATGCGAAAATCGAACACACGTAACTCACAAAATTTGAAAATATCGGTTATTTTTTGATCACACCTCGTATTTAATGAAAGTTTATTTACGGAACACCAGTCAAAAAGTTTGTCTAAATCGTTCTGAAGATCTAAAGTCTTAGAAATATTAGAAATTTTCAGATATATTTTTAAGTCATCCTCATATAAAAGAAAATTTATTTTTTTAAAACAGTTAAAAATATTAATTATAAATAAATTAAACAACAAAGGTCCCAAAATACTACCCCGCGGCACGCCAGATGTTTGGAAATATGGAGGAGATTCATAACCACTGGTAACGACTTTGCCTATTCTATTTGATAAAAACGATTTTAACCAATTTAACATCAATAAATGGAATCCCATAGATTTTATCAAATGCTTTGACGAAATCGGTGTAAACTGTTTCAATTCGATGTCCAACTTCAAATGATAAAATACAATATTCTGTGAAAATGGTTACATTTGTTGTAATAGATCTACCTACACATATATATGTTGCCATAGTATAGGGTGGCGCATAAGTAAGATTTGGTCAGTGAATACATTTTTTGTTTAAGTCTTTTTTTTTCGTCTCTTTACAGAATTAACTAAAAAAAAAATACTCGGGAAATTTATGATGGAAAGGCTCAGCACAGAACAAAGAACCAAAGTTGCTTAATTTTACCTTGAAAGTCAGCATTCGATTATTCAGGTCATATCGAAATTTCTTTTATGTTCGAAATGCTCCTAGCGCTCCAACAATTTACCGATTGATTCAGGGTTTTGGTCAACAAGGGGCTGTCTGTGATCTTCCGCATGTTGGAAGACGTTGTGCAGTTCGAGCAAGTATTGAAGAAAACCCCAAAACTTCGACCAGGCGACGTTCTCAGCAGTTAGAGATGTCTAAGCGGTCTATGCAAAGAATTTTACTTATGTTACATTTTTTTCCATACTCGTAAGATCCAAGTATCTCAATATAGTCACCGTTAACGTTACTTATGCGCCTCCCTTTAGTTAGTAGTAATTGAGAGAGCTTGTTAAAATGTTTTGTGCCTATCTCGAGCGTATGCAGCTTGCGATGCCCTGCTTCCCTTGGGCGTTCTTGACTCTGTTCTATTCCATACGTACCTTAGCTGCAGCGATCATTACACAAGAAGCATGACTTCCGTCTCTTACCATGTGATCGATCGGATTTCTTTTGTTTAGACCAGGAGATGGCCAAGCTGCCTTGCGGACATCTTTATGCATCCACTTATTTCCAAGGTTTTCGCAGTGGTGTTTCTTTGCAGCCCGCATTCTACGACAGTTGGAGTAAGTCCTTCGTCCCTGTTTAAATGGCATTAAAATCTCTCAGAACAACTTTAATGTTGTAATCAGGCATCAGACATAACTTAATTGAAAACACTCATAAAATTCACCTTTGGTCTCATCGTCTTTGATTGTGAGTGGCACCAGAATGGACGTGATGAATTGCTAGATTCTTTACAGAAAACCCTCGCATAACTGAGTTTGCTATGTGCCTGATGTACTGAATTTAGCGCAATTAAATGAAAATGTTAAATAAGGAATATAAATTCAGAAAGTTAGCAGAAAGAGCATGATTATCCAATTTTACGTTACACCATAATGTAATATAACACACCTCTTCTGGTACTCCCCATATAAATTTTTCCGCTTTAATCCCTAATTTGGTGACAGTAATTGCTTAAATAAACTGTCACGTGTCAACGAAGTTCAACTCAGCCAATTGCGGCAAAAAAAAAAATCGCGTATCATGTCTCGTTATCGTTCGCCGTTGACGGTAACGTTTCTTCCAAGGTCGTCTTTGAAGAAAAATGAACCGATGATGCCACCAGCCCATAAACCACATCAGACAGTCATTTTTCGGGGTGCATCGGTAATTCATGTATGGCATGTGGTTATTCATCACCCCAGATGCGACAGTTTTGGTTGTTTACATATCCGTTTAGCAAGAAATGGGTCTCATCGCTGAACACAATTTGCTATAAAACAGCGGATTTTCATTGAGCTTTTGTAAGGCCCATTCACCAAAAAAATTGGACGTTGTGGTAGGTCATTCGTCATTCCATGATGACATGGCAGAGTATACTGTACACTTTTCACTTTGGCTGATGACGTTTGGACGCCATTACCAACCAGTGCTGTCAACCTGAAAAACTTAAATCTTAAAAAATCACCCTATATTTGTCAATGACATTCCATTCGTCTCCTATTTAAAGAAACTGGACTTACCAGATGCATTTACAAAATAAATCGTGGTCTTTTTAGCAATTTCGGCAGTCGTTGGCATCAGAGGGTTCTGTTTTTTGCATTTCTCCTGTATTTTGATAAAAAGATGGCTGACTTATTAAGCCATTCCGTCTAGTCCTAGTGTTGGCGATGCCAATCCCTACTAGATGGGTTTCCATAACAAATGTTGCCTACTAGTCTAAGTAGTGTTGTTGGAATATCCTTTAAATTCCTTAGCTAAACTGCATTCGTTTTAGCTACTCTCACGTGAATTTCCTGGCTTTAATAAGAAATACTTGACTTAAACTCAGATGTAATGTGCGGCTTGTTAAATCTGGGAAGAAATTCGTTTCTGGTCATTCTTTTGCTTTGGTACCAAAATATTTGCCACCCCTCGCATAATAAATCATTAGGTTCATAGCGAAAAATAATTTGTATTAAAACACAATAAGAGACGCGAAATGGTACGAGGGGCCCCAAAATTAGTCGACATGATGTATAGACGGTGCCAGTAGTTTGAAAAAAATAAATAAATATTTTGATGAAAAGTGGCAACTTTATAAGACATATGTTTTAAGTTTCAAGGCGCCACATTGTTTAGTATTTTTATTTGCGCCATCAAAAGTAAACGATCTCTTAGAATTTGCAAACAGGGGAAAAAATTGGTCACCGTTATGTAATTTAATATTTCCATTTGAAAGGTTTCAGTCCAACCAATATTAAAATCAAGCTAGATACTACTCTGGGCGGGTCTGCTCCTTCGTTGGTATAGCAGAGTTTAAACGAGGCCGTATGAGCTTCCAAGACAAACATCGTAGTGGTCGATCAATCGAGGTGTCCATGCCAGACATGGTTAAGAAAATCTACAAAATAGTTTTGGACGATCGTCGACTAAAAATGCGTGAGATAGTTAAAATGATGGGTATTTCAAAAAGTGCTATACGTCGTATATTTACCGAAGATTTGGAGATGAGAAAGCTCTGCACAAGATGGTGCAAAAATAACGTCGTGAAGATGTTTCAGCAGAGTGTTTGGCGATGATTCACCGCAATAAAGCCGAATTTTTGCGTCGATTTATAATCATAGATGAGACATGGGTCCACCACTTCATAACTGAGACAAAGGACAATGCAAAGCAGCGGAGTGGAATGAGAGAATCGTGTGCAAAGAAGGTAAAGCTGGTTTCATCTGCAGACAAGATCATGGCGTCAGTTTTTTTTTTTTTTTTGGGATGCGCTTGGGTTTATTTTTATTAATCCTTTTCAGAAAGGAAATACCATCAACGTCGAATGTTATGCTAATTTATTGCAACGTTTGGGTGATGAAATTATAGAAAACTTCCGCATTTGGCGAAAAAGAAAATGTTTTTTCATCAAAACAATGCCCCAGTTCACACATCCATTATTGTGATGGTCAAAATTAATAAATTAAAGTTCGAATTACTTCATCGCGCAGCTTATTCGTTAAATTTATCTAGCTCGGACAATTTTCTATTTTCATACTTGAAAAATTGGTTCAGTGGAAAAAGATTTGCCCGCAATGGAGAGGTGGTGTCTGTGGTTAATGCCTGTTTTAAGGAGTTTGACAATTCTTACAATAAACAGGATATAGAAGCTATTGAATATCTCTGGAAAAAGTGTATCGAACTAAAAGATTATTTTGAAAAATAAAGAACATTTTGTTCTCAATCTTTTTGCGGCTTCTTTGTTAGGTCGGCTAGTTTTGGAACCTCGTAACTTTCTAAAAATTTCAATAATTTTTATTCGCAAAGTTAAGTTTAGAAAATCTCTGATGCTTGACAAATTATCGTATATTGAATTTGGTGCAATTTAATAAAAGATATGAATATAGGAATAGACAGTTAAATTAAAGAAATTGTATGGAAGTTACCAGACAGGCCGTGATTATCTATTCATTGTTTTTTTTTTTTTTTTTTAAACCTACCAAGGATTATGATACAGTGTAATGGCATAAATTTGAGTAACTGCAGTTTGCTTATAAGAGTTTAATAGCAGAAATTTATTTTATTTTGATAAATCAGTCAATTTATGTGGAAACTACCAGAAGGAGTGTGACAATCCCCTCCATTTTCGTTCACCAAACTTATGATGTGTCCATATTATCTTCGGATTCAGTGCAACCGTTTGGAAGACATGAAGATTAGAGTGAAGATTAGAAGATAAAGCTCTCATTTGTACAGGGTTGCCATATTCGACGGACCCATCTGGCAACGCCATAACTTTTGACAGAGATGTCAGATCGCTTAATGACATACCGCGTTTGAAGCGTCAGTGCAAGCAGATTTTTACCATGGAACAATACACGCCACGCGAGCGCTCTGAAATAGTTGAAATTTACATTCAACAGAAGAAGTCAATTGTGAAAACTCAACGTGCTTTTAAAATATTCTAAAATATTCTAAGAACACCATTAAGCGTTTATACGAAAAATTTTCGACTGGTGAGGCTCTTTCTAATCCGAAGAGGCCAAATAAAAGTCGACCAAGGCGATCGGCCGAGAATATCGCTGCCGTACGAGCCAGTGTTGAGAGGTCCCCAAGAACATCCCAAAAACGCCGTTCTCAGCAGTTGGGCATAACTCGGTCCACTTTACAACGGATTATTCGCGTTGATTTGCATTTGTTCCCGTACAAAATTCAATTGACGCAAAGATTGTTGCCTGCGGACAAGCCTCGTCGATTGGAATGGGCCCAACGAGTCATCGAAATGGCCGATGATGACGAGCAATTTTGGAACAAAATTATCATGCCCGATGAAGCCCATTTCACATTGAATGGGACCGTAAATAAGCAAAATTGCCGTATTTACGCCACTGAAAATCCTCAGGAGATTCAAGAATTGCCTCTTCATGACGAAAAAGTCACAGTTTGGGGCGGCGTTAGTGCGAAAACGGTCATTGGGCCGTTTTTCTTCCAAAACGAAAATGGCCATGCTGTTACCATCAACCAGGAGCGTTATCGCGACATGATGACCAATTTTGTGATGCCAATTATTCGTCGAAAGCGTATGAGGCAGATCTGGTTTCAACAAGACGGCGCTCCACCGCACACAAGTCGCATAACAATCGATTTGAAGAATTTGTTTCCGGGCCGTTTGATGTCGAAAAATGGTGACTTGGACTGGCCACCGCGTTCGCCCGATTTGACGCCCGCTGACTTCTTCTTGTGGAGACATTTGAAGTCAGAGGTTTACGTTAACAAGCCAAGGACCGTAGAAGAGCTCAAGGACAACATTCGTGAAGAAATAGCCGCTATTCCGGCCGAAATGTTGGCGAAAACGACGGAAAATGCTTCAAAAAGGGCACAATACGCCATCAACGCCAGAGGCGGCCATTTGAGAGATATCATATTCAAAAATTGATGTAAACAAATCTACTTGGAACAAATTAAATGAATAAGATTGCCAACCGCCAAATTTTTATTTTTTTCTTTGATTTTTTTTTAAAAAACATGGGTCCGTCGAATATGGGCAACCCTGTATGTGCAGTACCAGAAAGTGCGTGGCAACTTGCTCGATACTCCAGAGTTTAACAAGGAAATATTTATCAATATAACGAAGAAAAATCGAGGCCACTGCGACCTAGTGATTAGAAATTACAAAGGAGACAGTTTATTTGAAGAAATGGGGTAATTGGTAGGTAGGAGGTATCAGCAGGAGTTTGTCAAAGCGCTCCGTTTTCATTCTGAGATCAG
The DNA here is from genome assembly GCA_019455685.1 of Philornis downsi. Classification (NCBI taxonomy): domain Eukaryota; kingdom Metazoa; phylum Arthropoda; class Insecta; order Diptera; family Muscidae; genus Philornis; species Philornis downsi. The sequence continues at coordinate 117,017 of JAHXMU010000366.1, read as the reverse complement.
ACTTTGCTAAACGCTTAACGTGTACGAAATTTTGGATGGAACTAAACCAAAGACATGGTCCCAAGACTACAGCAATCAAATAGGCTATTCGGCCGGTCGATTTTTTTCCATTCTGCCAAGCGATATAAATCAATACACTGCTCAAAGATGTACATATATGTTACTGCAGCCTACGAATGATGAGCTACAAGAGGAAAATGGAATTCCGGATAATCGGTCCATTTGTATGGTAGGTATTAGAAAATGTCAAGTAGATAAGGCGCATTTAAAATTTCCGGCGATGATTTGGCAAACTATTAGGTTATGACAAGTTTTAAGAAGTTTCATGTGGATCTACGAGAGTTTTCGTATCTACCAGCCAGTTAATGAGCCAGCCAGATAGACATCATTTAATCGAGTTAGAAAATCGTGAAACACATTTGGCCAAAAGATCTTTAATACTTAAAACACTTCTTTTTGGGCGTTACATATTTTTCGTATCAAAATATCTGTGGTCACAACCCATAACAGCCTAAGTCTGTTTTTCAATAT
>JAHXMU010000366.1:100085-111486 GCA_019455685.1 Philornis downsi | reverse complement strand
GACTGGGGGGGTTTTCTCAGTTGTTTTCCTTCCGTTGTTTTATTTTATATGATTGTTATAAACTGCTTTTAATGCAGATAATAACTATACCATTTATTAAATGAGGCCGCAGAGCAGCTAAAGTCTTGGTTATTTGTTTTCTTTTCCAGCTTGCAAATCCATTAAATCCATATTATTTGATGTTATGTATAATAAGTGTTCATCTACCCAGTGATACTGAACTTATTATCACGCAGCCACACAGCAGCAACAGCAGAGTACCCAAGAACCTTCCCCGTCAGCCAGTAATAATGGGAGCAAAGCACGTAATATTCTTATCGCCACAGTGGTGGAAGAGAGAAGGCCGATATCATACAAATTAATTCTGTCAGCAGCTGGGTGTGTCTTCGCTAAAAGACTTATAAACTTAGAATGGGGATCTCTCTTTTTAACTTACAAACATGAACGCATTCCCCCTTCGCAGAAGTTGGACCAATTAGAAAGATTGTTAATTTAAACAGTTATTCTTCCTCTCACCACTTTTGTAGCGCTCTTCGTTTTATAAACACAGAGAGATTCCAACAACTGCTCTTTCATTTTCTTAATCTCTTTGTTAAGTTGTCTGTGTTGAAACAGGGTTGCCAATTTAAAAGAAGGGGGAAAAAAGAAAAATATTACATATTAGTCATGTGAAAGCTACAAGTATTAACCGGTATGGAAATTTCAGTCAGTTAAACTGACTTGCATATACCGACATGGTTTTGTGTTGTTGAGAAATTCTAAGATGTCCCGAAAAGGGTGCAGTAAATTTTTAGTTTTTTTTTTTCTATAAAATATGCCTAAAATCAAAACACAATAAAAGAAGCAAAATTAGATAACTGAAATACCCCGCATATAAATTATAGAGGGACCAATCATTTTTTCTAAATCGTCTAATTTGGTGCTCCGAGGGGCGTGGCACTGCAGTTTATATTCACTTGCAGTACTAAATGTCTGATGTGACCTAAATTATATTGAGTGGACTACAGTTGAATAAAAGTTACAAATAGTGGCTTCAAAACTGCCGTTACCAGACCGGCTGTCATCTGAAGTGTTATTTGGTTAGAGAAAGGTGATGATTCAAACGTGGGTTTTCAAACATAATTTTCTTCAGCGATGAAGCTCATTTTTCACTCGGTGGTTACATCAACAAGGAAAATTGTCGCATATGGGCTCGGAGAACCCAGAAGTGATTGCGGACAGCCATTACATCCGGGAAAACTAACTGTTTAATCTGGAGATGTCATTGGGCCGTATTTTTTTCGAAAATGACGTTGGAGAAACCTTAAAATTATTCACCCCTGAAACCAATCCAGAGGCGGTCATTTAAATGACACATGTCGTACACAATGGCAAGGTCCAAACATTATAACGAAACAAAAGTTCAATCGAAATCATAGCTTTACGTGTGTTTTATTTAACTGTTTTTTTGAAACCGACAAATGGATAACCCGTTACGAGCCAAATAAGGTAATTTGCATGAGAGTCGTAACAGAGTGTTTAATTGATCATCTGTTTGAGGTATCTAAAAGCATTTTAGATCAACACTATAATTCTAAACTACTGCAGCCTGGAAACTATAAATTTCAGAGAAAAGATTGGATATAGGAAAATCTGCCAACTTGTATGGTAGGTACCAGAAGAGATGAGGCCATACGATTCATTTATATTTTAGGACTTTGGCGAACGCTTGACTTGTACCAGATTTGGCAAAATTTATTGTAATTGATTAAAAGATATGAACCTAAGCGGACATGGATTAAATGGGGCATTTACGTCGCTCGCCCATTATCAACCGGACGATTTTTTTTTTAAATGTTACCAACTATTATAAAGCAATACAATGAATTAAGACAAGGGTTGTGAGTTACGGGGAAAATCTGAATTTAAAAATCGTTCAATTTATGTGAGTGGTAACAGAAAGCGCTGAAGGAAAGGAGATCTCCCTATAACTCAAGACCCGACAAAATTATTCTATTACTTAATAATGCCCGTCAATATGTTGCGACTCCAGTCGAATCCTACTTAGAAACCTTCAATTAGGGAATTCTTCCCCACCCGTCGTATTCATCAAACGTTGCAAAAACAAAAAAAAAACCACTAAGACTTAAGTGTACCTCAGCGTAAATTCATAAAAAAAACCGGAAAATAGTTTTGATTTATTTGAGCTTTCTAGTGTCCGTATCAAATTTTGATTTTATTTATGATATTCGAATCAAAATGTATATAAATTAGTGAAAAAAAAATTATTATTAAAATGAATATAAAATTTTTATTCACGCTCCCCAAACAAAACTATGACCAATTTTGTGAATGATCAGTTTATGAAATATCTTATTTATGTGTCATTTTAAAATTTTCAATTTAAAATATAAATAAAATGTTTAAAACTGTAAAAAAGATGAGATATTGGTACATATGTAAAACCAAGAAAAAATATTTGAAGTATTTTTTCTCCCAATTTGACTTTAACACTTTTTTCGCGCAAATATTCCGGATAATTCGGGTTAAGAAACGAAACTACATAAAACAAAATTACAAAATCAATATCGAAAATGAAAAGAAATTTATCTTTCATGAAGTTCGCAGATTTCTTTATTTTTCACATTAAACAAGTGCTGGCAACACTGAAGAGAAACAATTTAAAGCAGACCTTAGGTCTCTCGTTGTGTTCTACTGTTTCCTCTTTGAGGCATATTATACTCTCTGCGCATTTCTTACAATATCTCACAATATTGCGCATATTCAATATTTATATAGGTGAGCGCAGCTTCTGTTTACTTTCCTTCTGTTGTGATGGCGGTTTGTTTAAACGAATCTCACTCTTTCATTCATTTTGTTTTTCTTTCACTGCTCTCGTTTTTTTGTTAATATTTGGGGAGTGTTTAACGGGCGGTCTCAGTTTCGGCCATTGTTTTATCGCTCCATCGTCGTCATCGGGCAGCAGACGCATCGTGAACAGTATAATAATTGTACCGTTTCTCGTGTTGTTTTTGTTCTACTCTGTGTACTTATCCGCAATCATTTAGTCCAATGTTTTTGTTGTTTGTAAAATTCATGAAGCAATGGCGTTTCAGTGGGATATGCGGCAGCTGATGCTGCCGCAGAAGCTGCAGTAACTGCTGCTGCCGACATTGTTAGTGTAATGATAGAGTAAATTCATTAAAAATGCTTAAAATCTAATAATTCTCATATTAAGTTTCTAAACCCGAAAAAGGCGATTATTTTTTCGGCTCGTTCAGTTGCTGCTGCCAACAAAATGATAATTGAAGATTTAAACCAAATGGTTTATGGCCCAGCAGTGAATGGAGTATACAAACAGTATGAAGGCAGTAGTAAGAGGAAGAGAGCTAAGCGTGAATGCGAGTAACATTTGGAAGGATTTGATAAACGGAATTTGATATTATGAATAATAATGTCGGCTTGAATTCGAATTCTGGCATCTGTGTGCTGATAATCGATATACATATATTGAGTTGAATAAATTGATAAATTGGGTAATTTTATAAATGATAAACCTGTGAAAACTGGATAACTGAGTAATTGGATTTACTAAAATGTTAACTGGTCACACCTGATTCTTGCAACGCATTCATGGCTAACTTCTTTCGCGTTAGCTGTGGGGTTTACTGTTAAAAATCATTCACGTTAAATGATTTTCACTGAATTAGAGCTACGGAATTTTGCCAGGGGGTTTTCTAAATGGGGTAGGGTATTAATGAAATGAGGTATTAATGAAATTCTTTTTTTTTCTGTCTGAAAGGCTTCGTATGCCATTATTTATTGAATACAATTTTATTAAAATGCACGCCGCGACTATGCATGGAACAATGCAACCGTTTTTGTCGTGTAGAAAAAACCGCTCAAAATCCGCCTTTTGGCTGATGAGGGTACGCAATTTGGAAAATTAACTACACCATTCTATTTTAAGATGCACAAAGATTCCGAGAAGTTGTATTGTTAATAATTTTGACTTGTTGGTATGGCTGATTTGAAGCGTATAAGCTGATTTGACTTTCAGGCCATCCGTCGATCGTAGTTTATCTGCATAGATCTTGTAAATCCTGGAAAACCTTGCACAAAAAAGTCTAGCAGGCCCAAACCGCACAATCTTGTTGAAGAACCGATTTTAACTCCGCGGACATAATCATATCCTTGAATCGTTCGTTCATAATGTCCACTGTAGTGTTCGCTATGTGGCACATAACGCTGTTCTGCTGGAACTATATGTCGTGAACGTTTGTATTGTTCAATTTGGGTCAAAAAAAAATTGGTTATCATTGATTTGTAGCGCTCGCCGTGTACGGTGATGATCCCACCGGGACCAGTGTTGCCGTCCGCCCAAAATCCGCACTAAACAGTGACATTTTTGGCTGCTTTGCCACCTGGTAAACTTCGTATAGGTTATCGTAGTCGCAATTTTGTTTAGTAACGCAGTCATTCATTCGAATACGGGTATGTGCTTCGTCGCTAAAGATGGATGGTTCCGAGGCCAAAATTAGTTTCCTCTCTCAAACGCTTCGAAGCATTTGGTCATTAACTTTGAGTTCCTGGGTCAGTTGGATCTTGTACGGCCGCAGGCCAAACCACCAGGCAAATTTTGATAAACTGAAAACTGCGAAGAAGCATATGCCTTTCGTATACTTCCACAGAGAGCGGCGATGTTCTCAGACTATCTGACGTTCTTTTAACGTCTCGAATTTGACCACCAAACGTTGGATAGTCGACGTTGAAGAGTCACCACAACTGTGCGAGGACGCAACGAGCGCAACGTTTACACTGGCAAATACTAATTTTAATAGTAAAAGTTTATCATATAAACCAGCTGTTCAAGCATGCAACTTAACATAATGATTTGGCATCAGTGACATAATAATAAACAACAGATTTGACCGCTGCATTAATTAGAACGAATTAGTATGGTTAAACTGAGACATGCAAAACAAATTGTTCTTTTCTGCTCACAACCACGCCTACTTCCCATATAATATGAAAATAAAAAAGTCATATTTCGCACACCATCACAAAATAGTAAATGTCAATGGCTCAAATCGGTAAGAGTGCTACTTACAATAGTTTCAAATTTTTACAACTTTTGACATCATCATAATTTTGGGCGTTGAATAAAGCTTTAAGCTTCCTACGTATACCAAGCTTAACAACTCAGCTTATCATACATACCTGTAATTAACCAATAATAGCACTTGTTGGCTTCAATTATGACTCGGTTGAGTGCAAATTCTGAAGAAAAAAAATTTTACGAATTGGAAGTGAATTATTTATTAATTCGTCATCGATAGATGATGCCCTTATTTTGTTTCTAAAATGTTTTATGGACTATTGTTTATCAAAATGTAAAGCTCTCATTCTGGCGGTCGTTGATGTCCGTCAGTTTTAAACGGTTACGCATAACTCATCATATTGGTCACCGACTTGCGGACGAAATCTCACTTAGAGAGAAGTAAGATACTGTGATATGACCGACAATATCTCATACGCATTCAATGGACCAAGCGTAATTTCTTCATCTTTTATAGGTCCCTCCATCCACATCCAAATTTTTATTTGACAAAAAAAAAAAACAAAACAAAAAAAATAGAAAGTTAATATTTACGAACTTTTAAAGCCTGTACAGCAATACATATGAAAAATATATGAGAAATCATTTTAGTTAGATAATTCTTAAAATAACAAAGTCAATGTTAAATTGGAACTTTATGCCGCTCATAATTCCGAAATGTCTAAACATCCACTGAATGTTCAGGAATACTAAATAAACTCGAAGCCAATATACGTTCTTGGGAATCTTTCTAATAATATTTTTGCCCAGCACTGCTTTACGATATAAACAAGCATTAGTGAAGTTTTATGTGTGTGAATGGAAGTTTATGCGGCTTTCTGCTAAGCTAAGCAATAAGTCGCTTTTTAGCTTAACTTATTAACTTACCTAATACAATGTTGGCCGTTTCAAGTACAGGGTTGTAGCGGTATCTCGACGATAGTTTGACGAAAGTTGGTTTTTAAATGTCCAACGTTTGAGGACTATGCGCGTAAACACGGTTTTTGACGTAGTCGCACAAAACAAAGTCTGAACGGCTTCAAATCCCATGATCTTGGTGGCCAAAACATGAAATTACGCTTTTTGGAAACTTCTCATGCAATAAAGCCGAAATCGGTCATATTTGAATTACGACTTCTGCAGTAAGTTTTAACTGTTATTACGCATTATTCGGTTGTGAAACTATTCATATTTGTAACTGGCAAACCTTTAACTAAACTAATAACACTACACATAACAGGTATTTAACAGCTGACAGCCTTGCCAGACTGGTAGTTTTGAAACCACTAAATGGATAACCCTTCATTAAATAAATGGACGACTTTATGTTGCCATATCGTTTCTGTTAACAAAATGCATCAAGTAACATGAATGAAATGAGCAAAACAAAAAAAAAAAAAAAAATTAAGAAAAGGACAACTCTTGAAGATGCTTTAATTTATCGTAGAAAATGCATCAAATTAGCTACTTCACAATAATTTTCCTATTAATTTCAAATTAAATTGCTATTGTTGCCACATTTACATTTTCTTTTGACACTCTAGAGGTGTGATCAAAAAATAACGGTTATTTTCAAATTTCGTAAGTTATGTATGTTCGATTTTCGCATTTTTTTCTGTTATGTTGGTACACATGTCTGTTATGCATGTTGACAATATCAGTCAATTTGGCTGATATTTTTTACTATTCGAAAAAATGGATCAAAGAAACTGTATTAAGTTTTGTGTAAAAAATGAAATGAAATGTGCAAAGACTTTTGAAATATTGACCGTGGGGTTTGGCGAGTCTACTATGAGCAGAACACAAGTTCAGTTATGGTATAACCGGTTTAAGGAAGACCGAGAAGATGTCAATGACAATGGTCGTCCTGGTCTCCCGATCAAGTCAACAACCGATGAACACATTGAAGCAGTGGAGAAAATGATCGTCGAATCACTATTAGAGAGGTTTATGATGATGTTGGCATTTGCCTCATGCCAAGCAATTCTTACGGATGTTTTAGGCACGAAACGTGCGGCAGCGAAGATTGTTCCAAAATTGGTAAATTTTGAGCAAAACCAACGCCGCATGGACATCACTCAGGAGCGGTTGAATGCCAGATTTCCTCAAAAAGGTCATAACTGGCGACGAATCATGAGTGTATAGCTATGACATTGAAACCAAATCCCAATCATCTCAATGGAAGCGTCCAAGACCAAGACCCAAAAAAGCACGTCAAGTTCGGTTAAATGTGAAAGTTTTGCTCACTGTTTTTTTCGATTGCAATGGCGTGTTGCATCATGAATTCTTGCCACAAGGTCGTACGGTCAATAAGGAATACTACCTTGAAGTTATGCGCCGTTTGCGCGAAGAAATTCGTCAGAAACGCACAGAATTGTGGAAAAACCAATCATGAATTTTGCACCATAATAACGCACCAGCTCACACATCGATGCTTGTGCGTGAGTTTTTGGCCAAAAACAAAACCGCTATTATGCCTCAACTACCGTATTCACCAGACTTGGCCCCGCTGACTTTTTCCTTTTCCTAAAACTGAAGACACCGATGAAAGGAAAGCGTTTTGCTGCGATTGAGGAGATAAAAGAAAAATCGAAACAGGAGCTGCTGGCGATACCAAAAAGCGCGTTTTAGAAGTGTTTCAATGATTAGAAGAAACGCTGGCATAAGTGTATTACATCTGAGGGGGACTGATCTGATCACACTCGTATAGTGAAACTTGCCACATGTCTGAGAAAAAATTTTAATTATCACAAATGACTGTTTTATTTAAATATCTGCTAGCAACCGACCTGAATTAATTTGCGTTATTCTTTGCCGCATAAAATTTGTTATGTATCCTAAAGTATTGAGCGATCATACGCGTAAACTGTCTACATTTCTTGTGTCCTCATGTAAGGTGTAGTAAAAAGGAATCCATTATTTATATATGTTGCATTAAAGGCTTCTTTTAGCATAGTTAAAATGATCCGTGATTTGGGTGAAATGTGGGCTGGGTTGTTCAATAACTTGTTGATATTTTAAAGCTAATTACATTATTTTTCTCTCATAGAAATACTCATCTTTATTGGTAAACAATGTTTACAGTCGATTTTCACTAGCCTCTCTTAAGTAAGGTAAGGTAAAGTATTTTGTAGATACGAATAGGCGGTAAACACTTGGTGCCAGGTCCGCACCATAAAAAGATTATGTAAGAACCTGCCAACCAAGCTTCCTGACGTTCTATACCTACATATGTGTGTGGCCTAACTGCCAGCTTCCGTACGATTGCTTTCTTTAGACGGTCCAATTGTTGACAGCATAATTAGGAGATTGGAGAGCAGTTCATTGTAAAGGGTGGCGCAGGAATCGTGCTGCGAACACAATGTCAATGAGGACTGTTATTAAAGGATGTTGAAAAACCTTTTTTTATCAAGAATTGCGCCGAAGGTGTACCCGTTTCAAATGGATTTTCTTCCAACAAGATAGAGCAAATGCACATATAGTCAAACCTGTTATGGCGCAGCTCCAACGAAAATTTCCAAACATATTAATATCCAGAAACTCCACTTTTCAATGGCCCCCAAGGTCGCCTGATCTGAATGCACCAGATTTTTTAATGTGTTAAGCAAATGATATTTGAAACGAAACCAAGGAATTTGACTTAATGGAAGCTGTTTATTAAAATAATAATGGAGGCAATATCGGCCTCATCCCCTCAGGCCACAATGAACAATTTTCTGATCAGGTTTTGCATACGTGTGAATGAGCATGGAAGTCATTTATGATCTATCATCTTCAAAAGCAATTAGTTATATAAAATAAAACTGAATTTTCTATGCAATAACAAAAAGTAAATAATATACGTTGATTAAAAAGAAGTTATTTGAATTTCTTATTGTAGCACAATTGGTGCGCCACCCTGTAGATGATTCTATGCCAAATCCACACAGCAAAAACCTCCTGACCGTTAATCCTAGCTTGGCCACCGATTTTGCTTCTCATAGTGATTCAATCACGAACGTTTTCGTTTGACGTTGTCGTGGGTGGCTTTCGTGACGAGTGACCCATTCGCTACAGAAATGGGTTGATCTTGTAGCGATTCTGCATTGATTTGCAGATAGAAATTCGGTCCGTTACGTTTTTTGTTTGGGTTAACTTGAGTGACACCCATACATTGGGTTTTTTATTGTATCCAGTCCTATTCAAGTGGTTATAAATTGTTTTTATGCAATATTTAGCTATTAGGCGCTTGAACGTGGTAATGAAAAGAAACTAAAATTGTAGACAATAGAAATAAGAGCTATAAAAATTCAGAAAAAACTAACTTTTTTAAGAAAATTGTTCGAAAGTATTATACATTAATATATATATATTGAGTTCTATCAGTTGACCCTTAAGAAGTGAGATCTTCATTCTATTTAAAGTTCTTGCTGGGTAAGATATACCTATACATATATTTCGAGATGTATGGATCGATTCCCACATTCATTAGAATTATAACATAATCATTATCTAATCGACAACATTTTCATTTTGTTTCTACCAATTGCGCTAGGATACAATTGTAAACTTTATTATTATTAGAATATTCAAATGGATAACACAGTTTTCATGTTCATAAAATAGCTCAGCTTTTGATTAGCAGGTTATTTGCTTCGGTTAATATATTAAATATTCCAACAATATTCTAATATTTGTGAAGCAATTTTATTTTTAAAGTCAAAAAAATAACAAGAATTATAAGTTTATATTGAACATTTCCTATCCATCACTAAATCAGAAAAAAATCCAATAATTTCTTGCATGAAAGTACATCATTAATTTAAAATGATAAGAATTAATATTCTTAGCCAAACCGAACTTGTCCAAATTATTATTATAAAAAATGATCGTTAGAAAACTATACACCACCGGCCGGTCAATATTTGATCCGATGAGCTGTGGTTGCAGTGTTTTTTATACTTAATAACGACTTTAAAGTGGTTGTACGCATGGAAATTAAGATAATATTAAAGATATCGCTGTTTTAATTATTGCTGCAAACAAAAAAACTCAAGTAAAAAATTTGAGTTTTTCCTGACGAATGTGGCTCATCAAACATTATATAAGATTATCTGTTAGAATTCTAACCTAACCTGAATTAAAAATCCAACTTCGCTTCAAAATATTTATCACAAAAGCCAAGACATTGTGTGGTGTTTTGACATACTTCGCTTGTGACGGTGGCCTCATAATTCAAAACTGATGTTCAGAATTAGGATAACTGTATGCTCTTCTAGAGTTGTGAAATTATTTAATCCATTTGAGAACCTCAACATTTAAAACTGATGTTCAGAATACGGATAGCTGTACGCTTTTATAGAGTTTGGAGATTATTTAATCCATTTACAAGACATTTTGGTTGTCACATATTTTTCCAGTTGAGTGTTGAATACTACTGTAGTAATTTTTAGTATAAGATACGGATTATTTTAAGCTTTCGTTACGATGAAATAAAATGCAATAACATATTTACCGAAACAAAAAAAAGCAAAAATAATCCAAAAATTTTATGAAAAAATCAAAAAAAAATCAAAATCCTAATGTTGCCCACTGAACAATTTAAAGAAAAGCCGAATTCAGCGGGAAAAACGCCAAATTAGTAACACTCATCGAAAAAGTGCTTATATGATTGTCGTACTTGGCGATTTTTATTGTTCTGTCAACGTTTTCGATAATTGGCCATCCAGAGGGTGGCATATCATTAACATAAAAAAATTACCGCAGCAGTAAATGGCTGCTATAGTATCATTACCATAAACACTATTTCGATTTTCAGCCGCCTGGCTTGCGTTTTCGCTTTCAAGCTGGTCGCTACGCTCTTTTCTCAAGAAAAAAACTCCACGAGACATTGTACACGTGTGCTTGTAAAAAAATGTCCTGACATTGTCAGCTTTTCTTGTATTAGTTTCTAACAACGAAATCGAAACAATTTATGTTTTTACGTCTTAATATGTTCGACATGACATATGACGCGAAACTATAAGCAGTTCCTCGTAAGCTTTTCCTCGGCAAAGAACAAAGTACTGTCCGGCCTATTGGAAAAGCTGGCTACCACTAACTCCCCTATTGGAAAAGCTGGCTGGCACCAACTTTACTATTGAAAAAGCTAACTGGCACCAACTTGACTATTGGAAAAGTAGACTGGCACCAACTTTGTTATTGGAAAAGCTGGCTACCACCAACTTCCCTATTGGAAAAGCTGGCTGGCACCAACTTTGCTATTAAAAAAGCTGACTGGCACCAACTTGACTATTGTAAAAGCTGGCTGGCACCAACTTTGCTTTTGTAAAGCTGGCTGCCACC
>JAHXMU010000366.1:59341-100075 GCA_019455685.1 Philornis downsi | reverse complement strand
GGCTGGCACCAACTTTACTATTGGAAAAGATGGCTGGCACCAACTTTACTATTGGAAAAGCTGACTGGCACCAACTTTGCTATTAGAAAAGCTGGCCAGCGCTAACTTTACTATTGGAAAAGATGTCTGGCACCAACTTTACTATTGGAAAAGTTGACTGGCACCAACTTTGCTTTTGGAAAAGCTGGTTGGCACCAACTTTGCTACTGGAAAAGCTGGCTGACACCAACTTTGCTAATAGAAAAGCTGGCTGACACCTACTACAGCAGTGGATCCTTTCGAGGTAGTTTTCGAAAAAATACGGTCCAATGACAGCCCCAGACCATAATGCGCATCAAACAGCCACTGACAATGACCACATGCTACAATTTTGTTGAAGAAAATGTTGTTCATTGAAAGCCCACTTTTGAATCACCACTTTTGTAGTAAGTTTTAACTATTTTTACACGTTCTTTGGTTTTAAAACAATTCATATTCGTAAATGGCAAACCCTTCGCCAAGCAAATAACACTTCAGGTGACAGGTGTTTAATAGCTAAAAGCCTTGCCAGACCGGTGGTTTTGAAATTACTAAATGGATAACCTCATATTGTACTGTAAAATATGGCCTATTTAGCATTTGCTGATGTCCATCTTTGACGCCCGCTCAAACAGCACTGAGTCAAACAATCACAAAACTGTTTGAATACTTCGTTTGAGTACGAAATCTTGCCTTTCTAAAGCCATCCACCATTCTGGATCGCACTTATACAACATGAGATATAGATTTATTTTTACTATACTTTATACGTGCAATAAACAAGTTATCACAGTTTAAAATTAAATGAAGTCTTCTAAAATTTGTCGATTTAGAAGTAAATAATCTAAGTCGTAAATATTTTAATTAAGGCCCTATGAAAAAGTCATTGAAATCGGCAAGAGCACTAAGAAATTACTTATTTATTTCACTTTATTGAATGAAGTGTCTCGTCCATTGTGGGCTGGTTTTCTTCACTCCAAATATAGACACTAGATATTTGATCCGCAGGCAAATAATACTAAGTCAAGCAATCACAAAACTGTGTAAGTAGTTTTTTGAGTACGAAATCTTATCTAATCTAAAGTTCCTGATCGCAGTTGTACAACATGAGATATAGATTCTTTTTTACTATATCTTATATATGTAATAAACAAGTTATCGCAGCTCCTCTAAATTTTGTGGGACTGGAAGGCAATAACCCAAGTCGTTAATATTTCAGTTAAGGCCTTATGAAAAAGTCATTGAAATCGGCAAGAGCACTAAGAAATGGCATATTTGTTTCACTTTATTATCCAAACTGTCTATTTGTTTTTCCTATATCTTATAAAGGGTGTCCCAACAAGGACGCAAAATTTAAAATTGGCGCCGTTCGAAGTGTCATTGTATCACATTTAAACAATTGTTATTGTTTGCTAGTAGAAGATACGATGTTAGTAAAAATGGAGCACTACACGAATGAACAACGCATTCTCATTGTGAAATTGTTTTATCAAAATGGTGAAAGTTTTGAGGCTACAGTTTGCAAATTGTGACCTATTTGGGGTCACAATAATGCTCCAAAAGAGTCAACTGTAAAGAGATTAATGGATAAATTTGCCAAAACTGGGTCTGTTAGTGATGTAAAGACAACAACGCGCCTTCGACCAGGTCGATCGACCGAAAATGTCGCAGATGTACGGGATGACGTCACTCAAACTCTATCCACCTCAATTCGACACCGAGCTCAGCAAATTAGTATCTCCAAATCCACTATGCAGCGAATTTTGACGAAAGATTTGCATCTTCATCATACAAAGTTCAATTGACTCAGGAACTGAAGCCAGCTGACTGTGGACAGCGAAGGGAGTTCTTTAATTGGGTATTGGAGAGACAACATAAAAATGCTGATTTTGCCGATAAAATCAGCTTCAGTGACGAGCCCCATTTCCATCTTGATGGCTTCGTCAAAAGGCAGAGTTGACGCATTTGGGGTGAGGAAAATCCTCGAGTGATTCACGAGAAGCAAATGCATCCTCAACGTGTCACTGTGTGGTGTAGATTTTGGGCTGGAGGAATCATTGGACCTTTTTTTATGAAAATCAGGCACGTCAAGCGCATACAGTCAATGGTGTTCGGAACCGTGAAATCATAACCAGTTTTTTCGTGCCTAGAATTGAAGAGACGAATGTGGAGGGCGCGTGGTTTCAACAAGACGGCGCCACATGTTAAACAGCCAGAGAAACAATTTAATTGCTGCGTCGGTCATTTAAACCTTGCGTTCTTGTTGGGACACCCTTTATATGTAACAAACAATTTATCACTGTTTAGACATCAATGAGCAGCTCCCCTAAAATTTGGCGATGTAGCAATCAATAACCTAACTCACTATCATTTCACTTAACACTCCATGAAAAGTCATTCAAAACGGGCAGAGTACTATGAGAAGACACATATTTAATTCTGCTTTATTATCTGAACCGTCTGCTATGTTAAAGATCTTGAATTCACATCAGGTCTGTGAGGCGGCCTACGAAAAAGCAGTAGAAATTGGAACTCATTGTAACGCCACAATAATTGGACAGAGTCCACGGGGGCTTAACGTGAGTCTAGCCGTGAAGGTCTTACCCACGGTGTGCTTGTCACACTGGGAATATTACAAGCGATTGCCAGCATCCCCCTCGGATAGTTAAGTCGACTTGGACTATCGAGGAATAGGAGCGAGCTGACAATTTTGGGAGCAAACTACCGCAATTGTCAGTCAGAAGATACCAAATTGATTATGCTATTAAGAAACATAATTCCCATTGGCGGACCTCTGTTATTCTATGGTCCGGTTGTATAATGCAACTCCAGATTCGAGCGCAAAGACCCAATAAATGGCCAGTTGTAAGTTAATGAAACTTTGTCCCTTCAAATCTGTTTCTTATTGACTTAACCCATTTTGCGCCATGAGGTCAATTAGCTTAGCCTATGTGCATACATATAACTATAACATGTGAGTACAAAACCCCAATTGTGGTTTAGAAATTTCACACCTAAATTTAACAGCCACAAATTGGCGTTGTCGTCCAACAATAGCACGGAGCTAATGGAAACATATGAGCGGAGACAATGACAATCACTGTTGTTATCCACCCAGATAATTAATAGACGAACATAAATGATTAACAATTCAATGAAAACCTCAATAACGTGTTTGTAATGCATTGTAAACGTTGAAGGAGGTCCTGCACAAAATCTAATAAACTGACATTAACCCTCCGTGGCAACACCCCCTATGAACGTGTGGCACTAGATTTGCAACATTTCCAATTGTGAACGGTTGGTTGGCTGGTTGGCGTGTGAGGCATCATGTAATTGAGGGGTTAAGCGTACGATAAACAATAAGATATTTTTCACGTGAGGGTGTCTTGTGGCAACATCGGGTCTTCGTTGCATTCACTCATCCATTCAGTTGCTCTTTATGGGTCTGCAACCAGGCAATTGACTTGTTTATTGGCTTAAATGACATTAATGACCCCAAACCGGCAAAGAATGGCAAAGTGATGAATATCACAGTTAGCTCCGGGAGTTACAGTTTAAGTTTTAATTGTTATTTTTCTTTTTGTTTTTTTCTTTTCACTCTGTCTCTTATAGTTCAATAATGCGGTTTTTAGTTTTTGTTTTAATTGCACCATAATTTATTGAAAATCACGCTTTTTAATTGCTTTCGGAAGGGGAGTAAGAAAAATATCTAAAATGAAGTCAATTTTGAAGTGATAAAATTAAATGAATCGTTGTGTTGTTTCGTTTTTGTGTGTCTGCTTGAATGATGAGTGAATGTTTCTAGAGACCGCTTTAAATGCAAACAGCTGTTGAAGAGCTATTGGATGTTCACTGGGTTTTGCTGCCAGCGATAATGGTAGATACAATTATCATTTCATACCAGAAATATTGCATTTTGAGCTGTGTAAATTGAGAGTAATGAATGAATATAGGGTTTTCTGTATTAGACCAAACAATCGCTTTCAGAGACCGCTCCGATTTCGATGAAATTTTTGACAAAAAATGTTTGACATTTATTACAAGAAAAACACAGTTACGTTCGAAGTATGTCAAAACATGTAAAGTTTTCAAATTTGCTAACATTTTCAATTAGCATTGCTTTCGTAACAAATGGAAATATTCGTCTCAGATGTCTAAAACACATAAATATCCTAGGCATACTCGTATATGACTGAATTTTTTCTTCGATTTACGGCACAAGTCATCATATTCCTTTTTGGTTTGTCCCACTATAGATTTAGTTGGCAGTTACTATAAACATATCTGAGTCCACTTTTTTGGGTTTTCATGTTGGCTGACGTTATATCTCTTTCGTAAAGCTTTACGAAATTATCCATTATTTTAAAACTTTCAATGCATCAACTTGAATTGTAGCACACTTTTCTATATTTTCTATTAAATTCTTAACTTATTCCGCTCTAAAAAAATGTCCTTAATTTTTCCAAAAAGAGCACAATTCTTCGTATTTCAATGTTAAATAACACCGCTGTATTAAATAGTATCGTTTTTAAATTTAAGAACAACAAAGCTGCGGGCGCTAATGGCCTGCCAGCAGAGCTGTTTAAAACCGGTGGCTATGAGCTGATAAACAGCCTGCATCAGCTCCTAAATACGATTTGGCTCGAGGAAAACATGCCCGGTGTTTGGAATTTGAGTATACTGTGTCCTGTGTTTAAAAAAGGCGATCCAAGTGTTTGTAGAAACTATCGCGGTATCAGTCTTCTACCCATTGCTTATAAGGTCCTATCGAGTGTGATATTTGGAAGACTAAAGCCGATTCTCACTGCCCTGATTGGACCTTATCAGTGTGGCTTTAGACCTGGTAAATCAACAACTGACCAGATATTCATACGACGACAAATTCTGGAGAAGACCCAAGAAAAACAGATCGACATGCACCATCTTTTCGTAGCTTATAAAGCTGCCTTCGATAGCCCGACACGGCAAAAACTGTATTGTCCGAAAGTTATATCTGAGTTTGGAATTCTTAAGAAGCTTATACGTCTTATATATACGACGCTGACTGACACGAAGTCTTCTGTAAAGATAGGCAAAGACCTAAGCGAGCCTTTTTACGCAGAATGAGGATTTAGGCAGGGGACAGTCTATCGTGCGACCTCTTCAACATACTCCTGGAGATGATTATGAGGAAGGCTGCAGTTAACACCACTGGTACTATCATTAATAAAAGCCATACATATGTCACTCGCATATGCAGATGACATAGACATTATTGGCCGAAAACTGCGAGATGTTACTGCAGCCTTCTCAAGCATCGAGAAGGAAGCAGCAAAAATGGGTCTGGTGGTAAACAAAACAAAGTTATTGGCTTCAACGAACAAAGGATCTTCTCGCTTGGGACGCTGTGTGAACGTTGACAACTATAATTTTGAAGTGGTGGAAGAATTAATCTACCTCGGTTCCGCTGTAAACAAAACGAATGATATCAGCATGGAGATACAGAGGAGAGTATTGGTTGCTAACAGATATTACTATGGGCTGAGCAAGCGATTCAATGATAAAGTCCTCTCTTTACAAACAAAAATCCGAATGTAGCAGACGGTGGTCTACCTGCCTTGTTATATAGTGCAAAATCCTATTATGTGATACAAGCGGATGAATCAGTACTGGCAGTTTTCGAAAGGAAAATATATGGACCCATCATCGTTAACGGAGAGTATCGACGTCGCATGAACAAAGAGCTGTATGAGCTATATGCCGACATCGACGTAATCAAATGCATTAACACACAGCGATTGCGTTGGCTGGGTCATATTGTGCAGATGGTCCCAAATGTTCCGGCACGGAAAGTTTTCGAAAACGAACTCGATGGTGCAGAAAAGGGCGACCGAAACTCCGTTGGAAGCATCAAACTTTTAAAATACTATCGAAACTTGGTGTGACGAATTGGAGGAAAAGCGCAGAAGATCGAAGCGCTTGGAGTTAATTTCTACGGGCGGCATGTAATAGATAAGGAAATCTATTCCAGTCACCCCCGAAGAAGAAGAAGTTTTTAAATTTTGAAAGTATTCGTATATGCAATATATTCGTAGATAATATAAAATAATGTTTTTTTTTTAACATTCCTGAAAAGAGTACCTCAACTCAAAGAAAAACACCAAAAATATCTCAATATGGGCAAAAATTACTTTGTATCTTCTTTATTTATGGATACCTGTGGCCAAAAGTGGCACATTTATTTTAAACAAATGCAGTTATAAATTTGCAAAAGCATCGGTAGCGAAGGAAAGCTTGTGAAGACAGGCTGATTTAGAGATTTTTCAAATTAAATGTGAAAATATGGAGTTTTGAATGAAATCTGAATGTAAATCATTGTTTTTTGTCAGATCCCCTGAACATAATCAGCGAAGTTGATTGAAATATTGGTAAAAAATAAGCATTCGGAAAATATTTATCTGTTCGGATTGTTTCTATATCTCTACAAAAAATCTAACTCTAAGTCAAGTATGTTATTTGTACAATTTGTTTATTGTTTATTTTGTATATTGTTTTAGATGGTGCTAGTAGTTTGAAAAGTGACAACCTTCTAAAACATGTGTTTTAAGTTTCAAGGCACCACGTTGTTTAGTATTTTTATTTGAGCCATCAAAAGTAAATGATCTCAGTGAATTTGTAAACATGGAAAAAATTGGTTACCGTTATGTAATTTGAAAGGTTTCAGTCCAAATTATATTAAAGCCGACCTAGATTCTACTTTAAGGGAGCCTGCTTTTTCGTTTACGACTGTAAAATATTGGGTAGCAGAGTTTAAACGAGGCCGTACGAGCTGCCAAGACGAACATCGCAGTTAAAGTGCCCACGCCAGACACGGGTAAGAAAATCCACAAAATGCTATTGGATGATCATCGGCTGAAGACGCATGAGCTGGCTGAAATAATAGATATTTCAAAATATCCTATAAAATTTGAAGATGAGAAATCTATGCGCAAGATGGGTGCCGCGCTTGCTTTCAATGGAGAAAAAACAGTGCCGTGAAAATGTTTCAGTACGAGTGCTTTGCGATGTTTCACCTCAATGTAGAAGAATTTTTGCGTCGATTTATAATCATGGATGAGATATGGGTACACCACTTCGCACCTGAGGCAAAGGAACAGTTAAAGCAGTGGACTGGAATGGTAGAATCGTGTGCAAAAATGGCGAAGACGGTTCTACCTGCAGCCAAATTCAAAGCGTACATTTTTTGAGATGCGCTTGGGACTATTTTTATTAATTGTCTTCAGAAAGGAAAAACCATAAAAGGCGAATGTCTAATTTATTGCAGCGTTTAGGCGATGAAATTATGGAAAAAGTCCGCATTTGGCGAAAAGAAAGTGTTTAATCACCAAGACAATGTTCGAGTTCTCACATTCACTATTGCGATGGCCAAAACTAATGGATTAAAGTTGGAATTGCTTCATCACGCAACTTGTTCGCCAGATTTAGCTCCCTCGGACTATTTTTTATTTCCAAACTTCAAAAAATGGCTGGGTGGTAAAAGATTTGCCTACAATGAAGAGGCAGAGTCTGCGTTTGATGGCTGTTTTAAGGAGTTTGACAGTTCTTATTATAAACAGGATACATATGTAGAAGCTATGGGAGATTATGTTGAAAAATAAAAACAATTTTTACCAATTTTTTTGTGTCATCTTTGTTAGGTCGTTACCGCTCTCCTACAACAAACAAAATTTCGGTGAGTGATAGCGCAGATTTTTGTTGTTATTTTCTTATCTAATCTTAGATAAAAAGACAATCTTAGATATCTAATTTTAGTTAAGAAGACAATGACGCAGGTCTACGCTATAACTCAGCTAAAGTTTAGTTTCCTTTATTTGTCAATCCCAAAAATGATGCTCAGCGAGGATCAAGATATAAAAACGTTTTGTAAACATAAAAATCAAAAAATTTTAATCATAACCTCAAGCCGAAGTGGAATCCAGAAGTATATAAAAGAAAATTTAAAAAAATCTACATAATTATACTCGTATAATAATATAAAAGTAACATTTTTATGTACGAATTATTGTAACTTCAAGTCGTCAAGTTCTCTCAGGTGCACTCAAATTTTTAGTATCCTAGTTTTCTTGTGGATATTCTGAGTCTGTTCTTTCGATATTTGCTCTTCGAAGAAACAAAGTGCCCTAAAGCCACATCCTTCAATTAAAGTGTCGCCTAATTATGTGGTCAAATCTTTTGTAAAAGTTGGAAATCCAACTGCTCATATTACAAACAACTAAATGGATAGAAAACACCGCTTTCTACATTGCTACATTGCATTCATTCTTAACTCAGCTAATTCAAAAGAATTACACTTTTATTTCCCTTTGGTCACCCACCCTGAAATACGGAAACAAAATAAATGTGACAGTTACTTCCTTTATGGAAAATGTTCTAATAAATTAGAAACCAAAATGTTGAAAACCAAATATATGTTAATTGAGTTTAAAAATGATTTAAGACTGCATAAAACAGACAAACAAGACCAAACCGCTTTTAAGTGGTTGTCTTTCAAGTCACATCGGAGAAGGAGAGGCGCAAGAGTACCCCACCGTCAATAGCTACTTAAGAGGCAATTAGCAGTGCCAAATAGGCGGTGGCGGCGACGGCGGTTTCTCTTAACAAGACCCCCGATGCCATCGATAACTGCATAACAGACTCGTACGAGATTATAAAACTGGTATCGGTTGTATTGTTATGAGATGATAAAAACTAAAACGATTCTTTCGTTATGAAGATGCTAAGAGGCGTTTTAATTGTATTTGTTTCTTGTTTAAGCACATTTACATAGTATTGTAGTACTTGTATTGGTCCCGAAACTGAACAACAACTACAAAACAAAAAACACACACACAAAACTGTTAAGTGTCGACAATTATGTCATGTTTGACGTCACTTTGATCTTGCATTGCATCTGAAAGAAAAAATGTAGACAATAATGGTGGCGATGCCTCCACCACAGCGGCATGTAGTCAGTCATGTCGCTGTGGTGGATGATACGAATTAGTAGTGGTTGGCCGTTTGGCGGTTGCTAGAGTGGAAATCGCCTATGACGTAAAGAGGGATGATTTTATGTAATTGCAGTATGTTCCGTTTTGTTCTTTATTAATTGTCTTGCTCCTTAAAGTGTTTTCATGCCTTATTATCTACTTAAAAACATCATTTTAAGCGCCTCTGAACATTAAGGCGGTTTTCTTTTATATCAAAGGTCGCCTCCAGTATATGTCTCAATTGTTTATTGACGTCTATTTAGAAAATCATTTTAATGACCATGACAAAAGTTTGCAGACATCGTCAGGATGTTGTTATATAAATATTTAATTATAAACATATTTTGGTTTTTGTATTGCCATTATAAGCGATATTATATTCTAAAAACATTTGATATAATAAAAAAAATGTTGTTTCAGGGGAAACATTATAATAAGTAATAATTGATTTCACTAAACAAATTCTATTGTATTACATGAATGAGATATGGCAGGACTGCCACTCGAAGTTTTCGACCAGTCGAAGTCTACGTCAGATACATCGAGGTGACCGGCTCTCAAATAATAATAATGACAGGATACAAAACAGACGGAGCTGAATTCGCGATCATGCAAACTATAGTCGCGTTCACTAACGGTCGTGCCACGATCGGCTACAAAAATTGATTTCACTGCTCATGTGAATTTGAGAGTAGCCAAAGAGTAATTCAAGAGATTTGTAAGAGATTTCAGTCACTCAATTATTCTCATCCATGATTATTTTGGCAAAGCATTTGCTTTAGCTGGGAACTGCACTCGGCGCCTCTATCGGATGCTTTTGTAATTACTTGACTCTCCAGTGAATTGTTTAGTTTCATTTTCCCTCTTTTTTCTTTAATGTTTACCATTTAATCTGTTATTAAATTTTTCGTTGTATTGTGGAGCAGCTGTAAATTCCAATTGAAGTAATAATTCCGTATTTTAGGATGAAAAGCATACAAAGTGAAAAATTCTAATAAGTGAAGTAGACTGTCATGTTGTAAATCATATTTTTCTGCTATTAAGATTAAGATACACAACATATTTATAACATTAGTATTATAAAGTTGTACAATGCATTTGTTATTGAATTATGGAGAAGATATGTTGTAATATTGTAATTTAATCAAATCGGTCTTAAGGCTTGAAATTACAATCCTGAGTAAATAAATTAAATTAAACGAAATACATTATCTATAGCTGTTTGTTTGATTTTAAAGGGAAAGACGTTTTTTCCAATAGCAATAACAATTTCATATAAAATGATTAAATCAAATTTCGAATATTCTACTTTTTGTAAAAAAAAGTTTGTATCAAAAAATGTTGTACAAAAAAATAATTGAAAAGTCGACTTTTGTATTGTAAAAGTCGACTTTTGTTTTCGACTTTTATATGCTTTTTAGTCGCGAGATCTATGAAATGTGCTTTCTTGTAAAATAGGAAAGATTTTTTTGAAATCGTTGCAAAAAAGTTGAAAAGTCGACTTTTGTATTGTAAATGTCGACTTTTGTTTTCGACTTTAATGTGCGTTTTAGTCGCGAGATCTATTAAATGTAGTTTCTTGTAAAATATGAAAGATTTTACTGCAGTGCCAACAATAACAAACAGTAACAATTAATCTCTATTGTTTTAAGACACCAATTTTTTCTACCACCATTTCAGACTGATTCCTTCTATCGGAGCACATAGCACGATAGTAAAGGCGGCCCGTTTCCCACTTAAAGATATGCACCAGACGACTTGGTTACCTCTTGATTATAGCACAACAAATCAGATTGATATTATGATAATAAATAAAAATGGAATTCTATTCTCATGAATGTATGTACGTGGGATCTGTGGTGCCAATATAAATTCGGATCTTTATGTAGTCAAAAATCATACGCAACCGAGAACAAACAAAAAAAAAATTAGACATGTCTAAACTTTATATTCCCGATGTATTCAGAGTCTACTCCAACAAGTTCTCTGCACCACTGCCACAAAGAATGCCTAAACCTGGTGTTTCAGACACTCGATAGCATACTTACTTACTTGTTTAGATAGGGAGTGGAATAGATATCCTTATCTATTATACGTCGCTCGTAAAAAATAATTCCAAATACTTCGGGTCTTCTGCGCTTCATCACCAGTTAATTACGCCAAGTTTCGATAGTAAAGGGTGTCTCAACAAGAACGCAAGATTTAAATGACTGATGCAGCAATTGAATTGTTTCTCTAGCTGTATGACATGTGGCGCCATCTTGTTGAAACCACATGCCCTCCACATTCATTTATTCAATTCCAGGCACGAAAAAACTGGTTATCATTTCACGATACCGAACACCATTGACTGTTTGCGCTTGACATGCCTCATTTTCATAAAAAAAAGGTCCAATGATTCCTTCAGCCCAAAATCCACACCACACAGTGACACGTTGAGGATGCATTTGCTTCTCGAGGAGTTTCCTCACCCCAAATGCGACAATTCTGCCTGTTGACGAAACCATCAAGATGGAAATAGGCCTCGTCACTGAAGATGATTTCATCGGCAAAATCAGAATTTTAATCTTGTCTCTCCAATATCCAATTAACGAACTTCCTTCGCTGTCCACGGTCAGTTGGCTTCAGTTCCTGACTCAATTGAACTTTGTATGCATGAAGATGCAAATCTTTCGTCAAAATTCGCTGCATAGTGGATTTGGAGACACCAATTTGCTGAGCTCGGTGTCGAATTTAGGTGGATGGAGTTTGAGCGGCATCATCACATACAGCTGCGACATTTTCGGTCGATCGACCTGGTCGAAGACGCGTTGTTGTCTTTACATCACTAACAGACCCAGTTTTGGCAAATTTATCCATTAGTCAGTTGACACATACATTACAGTTGACTCTTTTGGAGCATTATTGTAATCCTAAATTGGTCACAATTTGCAAACTGTAGCCGCAAAACTTTCACTATTTTGGTAAAACAATTTCACAATGAGAACGCGTTGTTCATTCATGTAGCGCTCCATTTGTACTAAACTCGTACCTTCTACTAGCAAACAATAACAATTGTTCAAATGTGAAACAATGACACTTCGAATGGCGCCAAATTTAAATCTTGCGTTCTTGTTGGGACACCCTTCACTTCAAAAGTCTGGCCCTTCCAACGGAGTTTTGGTCGCCCTCTTTTGAACCGTCCATCGAGTTCATTGTCGAAAATTTTTCATGCTAAAGTATTTGGGTCCATTCGCAAAACATGACTCAACCAACGCAATTCCCGTATATTGATGCACTTGAACACTTCGATATCGGTATGTGGCTCTTATAGCTCACAGACCGATACTCTCCGTCAACGGTAGTGGGTCCATATATTTTCTGGAGATTCCCAGAGCTGACATATCCGCTTGTGCCATAACCCAGGAATGCGCGCCATGCAACAAGACGGGCAAAATCAACGCGTAGTACAGTCGGATTTTTGTTTGTCGAAGGATTTATTATTGAATTACTTACTTAGCCCATAATAGCAATAGATAGCAAGCGATATTCTTCTGTTTGTCTCCATGCTTACAGCGAAACCGGGGTAGGTGAATTCACCCACCACTCCCAAATTATAGTTGTCAACGTTTATACGGCATTCCAAGCGAACAGACTGGATAGCAAGTGCCGCAATTATCGTATTTGATTGTTAAAAAAACCGCTCTCAGATGGCAATGCTGCATCCAATTGTAACGCTGTTTGTGAGAGAACACTGTGAAGAGAAGAAATGACGGTAAAGCCGAATTTTTTACCGGAAGAAATGATTGTGTAAAGAACAGGAGATCCTGTTACGCGTAGTGTGAAAAATATAAAAAGTTTAAATTTCAAATAGATTTGGAATAATTAAGTCATGGGCATGTTTAAAAGTAAATTCAAAATAAAGAAGGAGGTATTTTTAACCCAGTTTTTCACCACAAAAACATAAAAATTGCAGGCCAAAGAAAGTCGTTTATCATACCATAACCATAACGCTCTGAAATTCAGATCATCTACCACACTTTCACTATAGAAACGATATTTCAGGCAGCGCGTACATTGTGACGATTCACAGGCCTGACCACACCTGTAACGTTTCCAGTCTCTTAAAGTTTCTTTATAAACTTGTCAATTCCTGGCACAGTAAGTCGATAATGACGACCATAATCACCCTGTAATGCGCAAAAATATCATACGTTTAAATCACTGCTTTTTTGCTTCAACTATTTTTACGCATTCTTCAGTTGTTAAACGATCCATACTCGTAAATGGCAAACCTTTCACTAAATAAATAACACTTTAGATGTTACAACTGACAGCCTTGCCAGACCTGCGAGTTTGAAACACTAAATAGATAGCAACCTTGCATACACACTGTTCGACATAAATCACATTTTTGCAGTAAAATCGAGACATAAAACCGAAATTATTGTTTTTTTCTATGGAAACCACATACATAAAAGATGATTTTTTATGCAAAAAAACAATATCAATACAAATTCCAATACAAAATTTAATATGTTTACAAACACGCAAGTTTTTTTGTTATTTCCAAACTTACCCTGATGTAGCTGCTCATATGATATCCAAACGCTTTCTAATATATGTTGTTTTCGGACCAGTTGCTCCGATCCAACTTCATGGTGCAAACGATCAGTGCAGGCCCTGCATGAAAATTCCCTAACAATCGCATCTCATTCATCGAAAATGATCGTAGATGACTTCTATCGAGCCAAACAATAAATCGACTGTATTGCGATAAATGAAATCTATATCTAAATTGTACTTTTCTACTCTACTATTGATATACCAGCGGCTTTTTTGGCTGCTTTTCTACACTTTGTGAGTTCTTTTCTTTTATTTCGTTTGCCGGCATAGCATTTAAATCCTTTCTGTCTCCTTAATAGATCTAATTGATTCCGGGAATGGCTTGTGAATGCCCTACAACCCATTATTGAAACAGATTTCCGCAAATCCCAATCACTCGTTCGTTGTTCTTTTGTTTTGCCATTATTGGCAAACTTCCTCAACTCATTTGAGCAGCGAAAGGATTAAATAAGGAAATGTCACTAAAACCTAAAGGATTTAAGCGAAGCATTAAATTGACGGAAGCAACTGCAGCAGCAGCGACAGACAGGCACACACGCCACAAGGCCACCAAAAATCCTTTCGTCTAACAATAGTCACGAAAACGAAGAAAGAGCTACAAGTAGCTCAGCAATACTAACAACCCTATCATCCTTTTATGATGTGCAGACTCAGATCACAGGGTGTCACAATCGTCTCGAGTAACGTGATAAAGCGTATTCAGCGCACGAACAACGCCCATCGACTATCCCAACAATCCTTTTTCCTAAAATTGTCAATGACATTTCAAACTGGCCGACTTCATATGCAAATATTTTGCTATCGTTTGCAACGCAGACAGATTAAACTCAGATCAGCAGCAGCGCGATCACACTGAAGGTGTGCACAATTACCTGTTTGGCCCGTTGCAGGGACACATCTACCTACTGCGAAATAACCGGTTAGGCCTTTCACAAGCAACCCAGCCATAACATTATTAATTATTTAAGCCTTTCGTTTACTTGACTTTTAAATCTGAAAGGATTAAATCATAAACTCGACTGTTGAAGAATGTAGGCATACATCGAGTAAATCCCCTCCCCGTTGCTGTTTAGCAACAGTAAAAAAAAGGGTTTGTCATGTTTTTGCGTTAATAACGGGTTAATTTTGTTCGCTTGAAACAGAGCCGCATATGTTAACAAGATTATCTACGATTAACCAGTTCAAATGTCAACTGTTTGTTAGATTATCAACGTTGCACGGCGAGAAGTCAACTCTAACTTGATTTGCTTAATTTACATAAAGTTAATTTAGACTAAAGAGAGATTTACGCTTGTGCTCTTCGTAGTCTTCGTGGTGGAAGTTTGTTTGTTTATTTGTTTTGAGAATTCAGACGATTATACCGGCCTCAAATAAGGCAATCTGCCATAAAGGAGGCTTTAACCCCCTGGTTAGTCCGGTAAATCTCACAACATGCAAATCACCATAAGAGATACAAAGGGGGTGGGTTGTTTGAGCTGTAGTTGTACTCTTACAGTTCAAAGCAGATATCTTGAAATTGGATGTTGAAGTCAAGTTACTATTTCG
This sequence comes from Philornis downsi, assembly GCA_019455685.1. Taxonomy (NCBI): domain Eukaryota; kingdom Metazoa; phylum Arthropoda; class Insecta; order Diptera; family Muscidae; genus Philornis; species Philornis downsi. The sequence continues at coordinate 84,899 of JAHXMU010000366.1, read as the reverse complement.
AAAATCTCGACAAATGTTTATAAATATGAGAAGTATGACTAGAATTCTTCAAAACAGGTACATTTTTGTACCAGGCAGTCGTCTAGTCAAAGGGAAAGCTTAACTAATTGATAGTTGACAAATTTGACTTTAAAATGCATTCGTAGAACAGTAGAAGATACTAAAAAGACGTTGTCTTTTAAAAATTAAGCATTGCAATTACATTTGTACAACGTTTTTGAAAAATAACAAAGTCAGAGTATGCTGTTTATCTTTTGCTAGTGGAAACACAATAGTGCCGTTTAATGTCGAATAAGGTATTCAATTTTATACCGGCAGTATTTAATTTTATACCGGAAACAGGCGCCTACCGTAGGGTATGTGACGAGGTGGAGGCTTAACTAATTTGTAGTCAAAAAGTCAACATGCAGAGACTGCTGAAGTGTAATTTTGCAAGGATATGTATGAGAATGTAATCGAATATTATAGAAATATCCGTACAAATTAAGGCAAACCCCTCATTTTCATTACAAGTTTTAGGGAGGAGTGAACATTTCAATCAATATCTTCTTATTTAATTGTAGGAAATGGATTCATTTTTATTTATTCCCATTTCCCAAGACAAACTGAAACAATCCGTCGTAATATTTAGGAGACAATCTGCAATGATTTATATACCTATATAAAACAGGGGAATACTTATGGGAAGCTTTTATTTATAAAAGATGCACGCAAAACTTGTAGAGGACGACCCAGGTCTTAAAAAACTCATGTGTTCTGTCAAGAGAGGGAGATTGTCAAATACTATTCGAGCTGTAGCATTTTCGCCTGGGCACATGTCTGAATATGTACAAGATCTACATAGTCCTGCCATATGTTCTGTTACACAATTTCCGGCGCTTATCGCTGAAAACTTCTTGGGGGAATAGAACCGTTAACTTTTTTTTCAGAACACATGCACTGATTAGTGAAGAATACTAGTCAGATTGGTTTCAGTTTGCAATCTATTAACATGGAGTGGGGCGTTAAAGAGAATCGAGTCGGCGTAATAGCGTTGCATAAGTGCGGAAAGAGTGCTGGCCAAATTTTCGAGTCGCTAAAACCACTCGGAATATCAAGAATGTTCGTTTATCGCGCTATTGCTCGCTTCGGCGAATTGTCTGGAGTAGAAGACAGGCCAAAAAGTGGTCGCCCACGCGTTGTCCGTATGAGTGCGGTAGTAAAGGCAGTGCGTGAAAGAATTCGGAGAAATCCCCTTAGAAAGCAGAAAATCATGTCCAAGGAATTGGATATATCAACCAGATCCATGTCTAGGCTGATTCGGGATGATCTGCATATGAAAGCCTATCGTCGGTCCACGGGGCATCTTCTAACTCCTCAGCTAAAAAAATTAGGCTGGAAAGATGCAAGCGACTTTTGCAGTGGCACGCGGACAATGGCCATGAAAACATTCTGTTTACGGATGAGAACATTTTTACCGTGGAAGAAGTTTTCAACAAACAAAATGACAAGATTTATGCCACTTCATCTAAGGAAGCGAAAAAAGTTGTTCCAAGGGTTCAACGTGGCCATCATCCCTCTTCTGTAATGGTTTGTTGGGGGTCTCCCACCATGGTGTCACATCCCTCCATTTCTGTGAAAAGGGCGTAAAAACTAGTGCAAAGGTTTACCAAAAAGATGTGTTAGAGGGTGTTGTGAAGGGTTTGACCAATACCCTTTTCAATGGACGTAGATGGATCTTCGAACAGGACTCTGCTCCTGCGCACAAAGCTAAAACCACGCAGGAGTGGCTCAGAGTCAATATTCCTGACTTTACAGCAGCAGAAGATTGGCCATCAGGGAGTCCAGATCTCAATCCACTGGATTATGCTTTGTGGTCAGAATTGGAGAATATGGCTTGCAAGACTTTTTTTAATAACCAATATTGTCTTCTAATAAATGAAATAATTTTGAATACAATATGAATATTGGTTTTTTTTTATTGTAACAGAGCATATGGCAGGACTAGGTAGATATGCAATCTATAGGATAAGAATAGTTCTTACTAGATTAATAGAAGAACTGAATTGTGCGGTTCGTTTCAAAATGACCATTTTTCTTTTTGACAGTTTAAACAGTTTTGAACAACCTCCTGAAAGTCGCAATTTTCTGACCTTCACACATACAGGATGCCGCACCATTTGCACTACAATAAGAAATTCAAATACTGTTTTTTTAATTAATATTTTTTATTTATTCTGTTTTTAATTGTATACTCGTAGATAATTCAATTTTATTTTATATAACTAATTGGTTTTGAAGATGATAGACCATATCCATGTGCGACATCTGATCACCAAAATATTCATTGAGGGATCGCCTCAGTTATGGTTTTAATGGACTGCTTTAATTCAGTCAAATTCCTTGGTTTTGTTTTGAACAAGGGCGGTTTCAAAACTAACCGACCTGACGTATAAATGGTGGCAGTAGTATGAAAAAAATTATTTCGGTGAAAAATGTCAACCTTATAAAACATATGTTTTAAGTTTCAAAGCGCCATGTTGTTGAGTATTTATTTTTGAGTCATCAAAAGTAAACGATCTCAGTGAATTTGTAAACAAGGAAAAAATTGGTCACCGTTATGTGAACTAATATTAAAGCCGAGCTAGATTATACTCTGGGCAAGTCTGTTCCTTCGTTTACGACTGTAAAATATTGTGTAACAGAGTTTAAACGAGGCCGTACGAGCTGCCAAGACGAAATCCGTAGTGGTCGACCAATTGAGAACACCTCATGCCAGATTCTGTTAAAGCCGTGCTAGATTCTACTCTGGGCGAGTCCGCACCTTCGTTAACGACTGTAGACTATTGAGCAGCAGAGATTGAACGAGGCCGTACAAGCTGCCAAGACGAGCACCATAGTGGTCGACCAATTGAGAACACCTCACGCCAGACACCGTTAAGAAAATTCACAAAATGGTATAGGATGATCGTCAAGGTGCATAAACTAACCGAAATGACAAGCATTTCAAAAAGTTCTATACATTGAATATTGGCCGAAGATTTAAAGATGAGGAAGCAGTTCGCAAGATGAGTGCCGCGCTTGCTTTCAATAGAGCAAAAACAGCGCTATGAAGATAATTCAGTAGAAGGTTTGGCGATGTTTCACCGTAATAAACCCGAATTTTTGCATCGATTTGTAACCAAGAATTAAACATGAGCCTATCACTTAAGTCTGAGACAAAGGAACAGTTAAAACAGTGGATTGGAATGGGAAAATAGGGTCCAAAGAAGGCGGACATCACGGCATTTGTTTTTTGGGATGCTATTCGGATTTTTTTTATTGATTATCTTCAGAAAGGAAAGATCATCAAATATTTTGCTAATTTATTACACCATCTAGTTGATGAAATTATGGAAAAAGGCCGCATTTGATGAAAAAGAAGGTGTTGTTTCTTTAAGACAATGCTCAAGTTCACACATCCACTATTGAGATGGACAAAATTAATGAATTAAAGCTTGAATTGCTTCATCACGCACTATATTCGCCTGATTTAGCTCCTTCGGGCAAACTTCAAAAAATGGATGGGTGGTATGAGATTTGCCAACAATGAATAAATGGACAGGGTATAGCAACTATTAAATATCGCCGGAAAAAAGTATATCAAGCTGAAAGCTAATTATGTTGAAAAATAAAGAAAATTTTTCTCAATTTCTTTGTGTCTCATTTGTTAAGTCGGCTAGTTTTGGGATCGCCCTCGTATATCGAACAAAAATAACACGGTGTGTTAAATACGGCAATATTGTAGCGGCTGTAAGCTTAATAACCAGCATCTGAAAATATAGGGTGGCATAATATCACCAAAGTTAATTAAGGAGAGAACAAATTTCAAAAGGACCCGCTGAACAATTTCTATGTACGACTTGGTAATAGGGACTCCGAACAATAGAGACATTTTTCAACTTTAATCTTACTTAAGAATTGTAAGCTGTATTTGAAGTATGTGGATCAGCATAATTGCAGTAATTTCTTTTAGTATACGCTAACACAGAAGAATATTTAGGAATAATATAATTTACTCATATATGGTGGATAAAAGTCAGTGCCGAGTCGAATACTACGCCTAAATCCAATTTGCTGTCCGCAGTAATTGAGCCTTGAAAATGATATGTTGATATATTTTGATGGGTTTAATGAAAGTTTGCTCAGGGAACATCAATCACTCATCAGAAGTTTACCTAAATCATTCTGAAGATCCAGGGCCTCAGAAGTATTAGAAATTTTGTGGTGTATTTTTAAATCATCTGCATATAAAAGTAAATTTACTTTTCTGAAATAGTTACAAATATAATTTACAAATAGATTACATAACAATGGACCCAAAATACAGCCTTGGGGCACGTCAAATGTTTCCAAATATGAGAGAGATTCATAACCATCAGTAACGTCTTTGCAGATTGAAAATATTTGAAAAAACAGAACAACTTTAACTACTTTAACATTGAAGACTAAAATCACAATAATTAAAATTTAGCACAGTATAATACAGGGTGTCCGTCAGGAAGGTATACTACTTTGTTTTGCCGCCATTTTGGTAAACATTAGTGACAGTTCATATTTGGCAGTCGTGAAGTAGAGACGTGGCAAATTTATTATGGAAAAATATTCGATAAACCAACGTGTTTTAATCGTTAAAACATTTTTTCAAAATCAATCATCGATTACTGTGACGATGAGAAAGTTACGTAAAATTTTTGGAAGAAATAACGTGCCAACAAGACGCACTATTTATCGTGTAGTGAATGATTTCGAAGAAAGAGGGTCTGTAGCTGACAGGGCCAAGCATAGACCACAACATACTGCTGCTCAAGAAAGTGTTCAAAACAATTCATCAACCTCAATTCGACGCCGTGCTCAGGAGCTTGGTCTTCAAAGAACAACTTTGGTCACAATTTTGCACACGGATTTCCATTTGTTTCCATTTAAGATTCAGTTGACACAAGAGCTTCTTGCACAAGACCATTTACGACGCCGTACATATGCCAATAGGATGTTACAGCTCCCTGATTTTCATGAAAGGATCATAATGAGTGAGGAGGCACATTTTCATTTGAATGGATAGGTGAACAAACAGAATAGTCGGTTCTGGACAATGGAAAACCCTCAAATTATTCATCAGTCACCTTTGCATCCATTTAAAGTAGCAGTCTGGTGTACAATTTGGTCAAGAGGAATCATTGGACCTCATTTCGTAAGGGTAACTGTCAATGAGGAGCGATATCGTGATATGATTGAAAACTTTTTAACACCACAACTGCATGCTTTGAGCTTGATTGACTTGTGGTATTAACAAGGCGGTGCAACATCGCATACAGCCAAGATTACAATGGAATTACTGCGAGACTTCTTTCCATAACAAGTTATTAAAGGAAATGGTTGGCCTCCACGGTCGCCTGATTTGACTGCTCTGCACTTTTTTTTGTGGGGACATCTGGAAAGCAAGGTTTATGCAAATAAACCAGAAAGGATTCAGCAACTCAAACAAAGTATTCGTGATGAAATTAATAAAATAGAATTAGATGAAAAATATGCTCAAAAGGACTCGCATTTGTGAGGCTAACAGAGGCGGACATTTATCTGATATTGTATTCCATACAGAATTGCCGACATTAGATAAAACATTTATCTATATAAGATCCATTCTCTTCCATTTAATCAAAAATTATAAGCAAACAAAATAGTATACCTTCCCGACGGACACCCTGTATATGTGATACTTTATCAAATGCTTTGGCGAAATAGAAGTAAACTGTTTCAACTCGATGTCCAAATTCAAATGATGAAATACTCCGCAAACATAGTTAAATAAAATCTGTTCTGTCACTATACGAGGTATGTTAAAAAAATAAGATGAATTTTCAAATTTCGCGTGCATTCGACTTTCGATTATTATTTTGCTTTATGTTGGTACACTCGCTTCGAAGATATGTTGAGGGTTTTATCCATATAGCATGTTTAGTTTGTTTGTGAGAGGCATAAATAAGAAAAGAGTTTTGCGTGTTTGGCGATTTTCTGCTATCGAAAAAAATGGATCAAACAATTAGCATCAAATTTTGAGTAAAAAATGGAATTAAGTGCTCAAAAACACTTGAAATGTTGATAGTGGCATACGGTGACAGTACTCTGAGTCAAAACTATGTTCAGAAGTGGTACAAGTTTTTCACAGAAGGTCGAAAAGATGTAAATGATGACGCTCGCTCTGGACGCCCCAGCACATCAACAACCGATGAAAATGTTGAGAATGGGAAGATAATTGTTATGGAACGTCGTTGAATCACAATTAAAGAAGTTGCTGAGGATGTCGGCATATCGATTGGCTCATGCCATGCAATCTTTTCGGACATTTTGGGCATAAAGCGTGTGGCAGCGAAGTTCGTTCCAAAATTGCTGAATTTTGGCCAAAAACAACGTCGCATGAGCATCGCTCAGGAATTTTTGAATAACGTCAACGATGATCCGGATTTGCTCAAAAGGGTCATAACTGGTGATGAATCATGGGTATATGGTTATGACATCGAAACCAAAGACCAATCGTTCCAATGGAAAAGTCCAAGAGAGACAAGACCAAAAAAATCACTCTAAGTTCGATCAAATGTCAAGGTTTTGTTCACTGTTTTCTTCGATTACCATGGCGTGGTGCATCAGGAGTTCTTACCACAAGGTCGTACGGTAAATAAGGAGTATTACCTTGAAGTTAGGCACCGTTTGCGTGAAGCAATACGAAAAAAACGCCCGGTATTGTGGAACAAATTCATGGCTTTTGCATTATAATAATGCATCTGCTCACTCATCTTTGCTTGTGAGAGATTATTTGGCCAAAAACAACACCGTTATCATGCCTCAGACACCGCATTCACTAGATTTGGCCCTCTGCGACTCTTTTTAATGTTCTCAAGATTGAAGAGACTAAGGAAAAGACGCGTTTTGTGCGACGATTGAGGAAATAAAAACCGAATCGCTGAGAGAGCTCAAGGATACTAAACTTTTTCGGGGATTGGAAGAAAACGCTGGCACAAGTGTGTTATATCTGAGGGGGACTAATTTGAAGGAGATAAAATAGAAATTGATGAATAAATAAATATTTTTTGAGAAAAATGAAAATTCACCGTATTTTTTGAACACACCTCGTATAGTTGAATAAAATCTGTTCTGTTACTATAGATGAAGTAATCGCATTTATTGTACCTGTATAGAAATTGGTAGGAAAAATTTTTTTTTATGATTTCTGAAATTTGTTATCCTTATACTCCAGTACATCAATACAATTTCAAATGTTTTTTTCTTTCAGTAGAGAATATTCCCTACAACATTAACTTTAGTTTAGACTTCTATCATTACTCCTTTGTCGATAATTACGACTTAAGGCAATTGTTTATAAATACAAATTATGTCCTTTTGTGAAGATGGGCAAAATTCCATCGAAAAATACTTTCCAAGTTTAGCGTAACAAATGGAAATAAAAAATGCGCCAAACGGCCTTGATGATTTTTTTACGTAGTCTTACAGGAACTTACGTAAATTTTCATAATATTACAGACGTCAAGCATAGTTTAGTAAAAAAGCAAAAAATGACTACAAAGACGAGGAAAGGTTTATTATCCTTTCGCAGAAATTTGTTTTTTAAGCCTGAAAACATGCCAAAAGAAAAAACTTCGCGATTTACCTCTTCTTCGATAACCCGTGTAACTGGTTACCAACAAAACAACAACAGCAAACATTCATTCATTTTTTATAGGGATACGTAGGACATCTACAAAGGCAACTGATTAAGTCATAAATTCGCAAAAAAAAAACCAAATGAAAGGAAAATATCAGCAGGTATGCTTGCACTGGTAACAAATTTTTAATCTACACCTACAGGACATCACTGGTCCTCTAGCCGGCAGAATGCTGTAATATCAAGAAGCCATGGCTTAGGACTTAGAGACTCATATATCGACGTATTCAGCGAAAATTTTAAGCAAACGGGGTATTGCATAAGGGTTACACAACCGGTTATATGACTTCAGCTAATGTTGCATCGTAAAAAACCTTTTCCTTTCTCTTCCTCTCTCTCTCTCTCTCACTTTCTGTATTAAAACAAAAGGACGCAGACCGACTAATGAATGGTTATTCTTTTCTCATGTGGGTTCTGTCCGTCCGACTATCTGGTCGTCTTAACCCAAACATTAGACCCAACCCGTTGAAAAACGTTTTAAGTACTGGTAAAAAAAAGACAACCGTCAACAACAACTTTCACTCTTTGCAGTAAGGAAGAAGTTGTAAAAAATAAATTGCGTATTGTTGGTTGTCATTGTTTCGCAAATTTATGATGTTTCCTTTGGCAATTGCGGAAAAAGATTCCGTTTTATTGTACGCACCCGTGCAAAAAACAACAATAACACCCTTCACACAATCCTCACGCAATGTCAACGACAATGATGAAGTCATAATATGCAATATCCTTAGTTAATTTTTTAACACTCTTTCGTTCTCTTTCCTTCCTGCTCATCGTTCTCCTGCTATTTGAAACTCTAGTCAGTGGGTAAAAAACTAAAGGAGGAGACTATGATCATAAAAAAAGGTAAAAATATGTTAAGGACAAAAACATGTTTACTGCATACCAAAACAATTGGAAACTCTTTGCAATTATGTGTCATAAAGCTGTTGAGAGAAGTTATGCGATATTGGCCAGTAAAACGAAAATACCAAATTATGATTAAATTTCCTAATATCTTTGTATTCGTACTTGTTTAAAATCATTGTATGATCACTTACAAAATAAAGATCAATAAACTTAGTTTGAATACTTTTATCCAAAGGCATGAAGCTAAAGGTTTATCCATTTTTCGGTTTCAAAAGTAAAGTTAAATAAATCACAATTTAAGCTATAATTTCGATAAAAGTTTTATTTCATTATAATGTTTTTGCTTTGCCATTATGTACGAAATACAATGTCGTTTAAATGACAGCCTATGGATTGGCTGTATCAGCGGATTCTTTTGATTAGTTGTTTTTGACCACTTTTTCGCACATTTCGGACGGTATCTGAGCTATAATTTGGAGATTATCCGCGTAAACACGGTCTTTGATGTAGCTCCACAGAAGAAGTTTAACGCCGTCAAATTGCATGTTCTTGGTGGCCAGTTGACGACGTTAAAACGTGAAATTAACGTCTCTGAAAACTTCTTATGCAATAAAGCCAAAACCGGTCGTGTTGTGTGGCCCGTGGCGCCGCCTATCACTCAGTACATGTCACTCAGTTTATAGTCTTTAATTGCAGGTCAAAATAAAAAAAATCGGCTACCATACGGCAATTGAATTGACGGTAAGGGTTCCTTCAGCATCATTTTCGAAAAAACACAGCCCTATGATATCTCCAGACCATAATGAATAACGACACTTTTTCCGGATGCAATTTATTTTTTACCATCACTTCTAGGTTCTCCGAGCACCGTATGCGACAATTTTGAGAAATGAGCTTTCATCTCAGCAGAAAATTTTGTTCGAAAATCAGCATTGTAAGCCTATTGCTGTAGTACCCAATCAGCATTACAATCGGCATTGTAAATAGTCAGCAACTCAATGTTGCTTGACTTGGACTCTATAGGTATATGAATGGAGGTGCAAATCCACATGCAAAATATGATATTTTCGGCAGTGCTTTAGGTGTATGTCAAAGATGTGTTCAAAAATTAAGGCGAATTTTAATTTTTCTCAAAAAATATTTATTTATTCATCAATTTCTATTTTATCTCCTTCAAAGTAGTCCCCCCTCAGATATAACACACTTGTGCCAGCGTTTTCTTCCAATCCCCGAAAAAGTTTAGTATCCTTGAGCTCTCTCAGCGATTCGGTTTTTATCTCCTCAATCGTCGCAAAACGCCGCCGATTCGTAGGTCTCTTTAATCTTAGGAACAGGAAAAAGTCGCAGGGGGCCAAATCTGGTGAATACGGTGGATGAGGCATGATAACAGATGACAGATAGACAGCAGATGCATTATCGTGATGCAAAAGCCATGCATTTTTTCCACAATTCCGGGTTGTTTTACGTATTGGTTCGCACAAACGGTGCATAACTTTAAGGTAATACTCCTTATTTATCGTATGACCTTGTGGTAAGAACTCCTGATGCACTACGCCATGATAATTGAAGAAAACAGTGAGCAAAACCTTAACATTTGATAGAACTTGACGCGATTTTTTTTATTTTGGCTCTTTTGGACTCTTTCATTGGGACGATGGGGCTTTGATTTCGATGTCATAATGATTGTAACTTGACTTCAACTTTAGTACTTCTAGACCACAGCAAAGCTTTTGACACTGTAAGCCATTCTATACTCATCACTAAACTCGCCTGGCAGTTTCACTTTAGTAGTACAGACTGTAAACTCATTTTTTCCTATATTAGCAATAGATCGCAATGCGTTTTTTATAACAACATCTTCTCCAACAAGTTAAGCATTCATAAAGGTGTGCCACAAGGATCCATATTGGGACCACTTCTCTTCTGTATATATATAAATGATTTAGCAAATGTATTAAATCATTGTAAAATACAAATGTATGCCGATGATGTGCAACTTTACTGCAGTACAGAACAAAAAAATATTTCCAGCTGTGCTTAAAAAATAAACAAGGACTTGGAAAAAGTATACGAATGGGCATGTCAAAATGAACTAAGTCTTAATCCTTCCAAATCTAAATATATGATTATTTCAAACAAGAAAATTATAGAAAGTGAACTATTCTCATTGCAACTTAACAGCACGCCAATTAAGTTTGTTAAGTCCTCATCCAACTTGGGAGTAATTTTCAACGACAAATCGACTTGGTCAAATCATAATAATAGCGTCGTTGCTAAGGTATATTGCATGTTAAGAAATCTATGGGCTGTCAGACATTCAACACCGTTTGATATACGCATGCTTCTAGCGAAAAGCTATTTAATTCCATCACTTATGTATGGATGTGAAATCTTTTTTAACTGTGACAGTACGGATTCGCGCAAACTCAAAGTTGCTTATAATAACATAGCAAGCAAGGTATATCTTCAATAAAAAACGGAATGATAGAATCTCTGCTTATTCTTACCAAATATTTAATATGAACTTCGAAAATTTATTGAAATTTAAAAGTCTATTACTAATGCAGAGGATTATAGTCTCAAGTGAACCAAAATATCTTTTTCAAAGAATACGTTTTGCCAAAAAATTATACAACAAATTTATAGAACCCGTATCTCAGAAAGGCAATTCTAGCTACACTTTATAAAGATTAAACTTAATTACAATAAAATTAAATGAATAAATAAAAATAACTAAAAATAAAATTCATTAATAGTGTATTAAGAGTATAAATAAATAAATATATGTTTTGTTTGCTTAAATTATGTACATCGTGATATTATAACTTATGCCACTAGCACTGTAATATAAAAGATTTAATCTTGTTGTGCTAGGTTATCTCAAAATTGATAAATAAATAAATAAATAAATAAGTCTATCAAGGTAGTATAACCTCGCATATTTCATTCTGTGTGCAGTGGTAACATTGCTTTTTGACAATTTTGATAATTGAGGAAAACTTTCATAAGTATTTTTAACAATCCTGGTTACCTTTCGTTCATAAACGATTCTTTCGTTTACCGAGTTGAACGTTTTGTGAAAAGAGCCCGTAATGTACAGATGGCAAAAAAAACTTGCTACGAGTGCGGTCCCAAAACTAACCGACCTAACAAAGAAGACACAAAATAGTTGGGAAAAATTTTCTATATTTTTCAACATAATCTCCTTTTAGCTCGATACATCTCTTTCAACGAAATTTAATAGTTTAATAATAAGAATTATCAAAATCGGTAAAATAGCCGTCAACCGCAAATTTCACTTTTTCATTGTTGGCAAATCTTTTATCACCGAGCCAATTTTTTTCAAGTTTGGAGATAGAAAATAGTCCGAGGGAGCTAAATCTGGCGAATAAGATGCGTGACGAAGCAATTCGAACTTTAATTCATTAATTTTGGCCATAGCAATAATGGATTTGTGGACCATTGTTTTCAAGAAACAACACTTTCTTCTTTGCCAAATGGAGCTTTTTCCTATAATTTCAATTTAAATTTAAATTTAAACGCTGCAAAACATTAGCATAATATTCGCCGTTGATGGTTTTTCCTTTCTAAAGATTATCAATACAAATAATTCAGGCGTATCCCAAAAAACAGACGCCACAACCTTGCCTGCAGATGGAACCGTCATCGCCTTCTTTGGACACGATTCTCCCATTCCAATCTACTGCTTTAACTGTTCCATTGAGTCAGGTGTGAAGTGATGCACCCATGTCTCATCTATGATTATAAATTGACGCTACGCTCTATTAAATCATCTTCACGACGCTGTTTTGCTCTATTAATAGTAAGTGTGGCACCCATCTTGCGCATCTTCGGCTGGTATACGATGTATAGAACTTTTTGAAATTCTTATCATTTCAGCTAGTTTACGCAACTTCAGCTGACGATCATCCAATACCATTTTGTGAATTTTCTTAACCGTGTCTGGCGTGGACAATTCAATTGGTCGACCACAACGGTGCTCGTCTTGACAGCTTGTATGGCCTCGTTTAATCTCTGCTCCGCAAGAGTCTACAGTCGTTAAAGAAGGAGCGGACTCGCCCAGAGTAGAATCTAGCACGGCTTTAACAGAGTTTGGCATGAGGTGTTCTCAATTGGTCGACCACTACCGTTTTCGTCTTGGCAGCTCGTACGGCCTCGTTTAAACTCTGTTACACAATATTTTACAGTCGTAAACGAAGGAGCAGACTCGGCCAGAGTAGAATCTAGCTCGGCTTTAATACCGGTGACCAATTTTTTCCATGTTTTCAAATTCACTGACATTACAAAACACTAAACAATGCGGTGCATTGAAACTTAAAACATATGGATTGTAAGGTTGCTACTTTTCAACCAAAATAAACATTTTTAAAGCACTGGCACCATTTACATATACTTCAGGTCGGCTAGTTTGGGATTGTCCTCGCACACTAGTAACAATTTGTGTTTACTGCAGCTCTAGTCCATAACTTTTTCCATCGAGATCATCATCAGCTACGATGTTTTCAAAAAATATGTGTATCATTTTCGTTATACTTATTTGAGGTTCGAGCTCATTTTTTCATGTCTACAAATTAGTGGGTAACACAAATTTTACCTAAAATTTAAATTGGTATTGAAACGCGATATTTAACCTTGATGTTAACAAATTCCTCGAAGGCCATTTCAAATGTTATCGCAGCCAACTATATCAAAGTAGTAAGAAATGGACATGGTGAATTCCATTCTTAACAGAAACGGGCGGACATCAAACGAAACTCAACTTGTGATCTTTAATAAGCGAATCCCTGAAGTGTTAATGCATTGGACTGACTTCCTTATAAATTTGGCGGTGACGTTTTTTGATTTGACACAATTCCACAAAAATCACAAAATACGCAACTCAGTGTCGATAAAAGAAGTTGCTGTTATATAAATTTTGTAATTTCTTTCAAATTCACCGACAATTTACATTGGAATTTTAGCATATTCAATGCATATTTAACTCCTTCATGCAAATTATTTGAAACATTTTCATTTCTCAATGATACGAGGCAAACAAACGAACAGAAATTCACACCCAACCACGTAACAATAAATTCACCACCGCCATCACCACCGCAGGGAACTGCGAAGGAACAAATTTACATACAAACGGCAGCCCCTGGTCAAATAGTTCTTCGGTGGCTTAATGGTGTGTGATTTTAGGCCAGGGCCCAGGGACCTGAAGCGAATAAGAGAGAGTACGTGAGTGATTGGTGCTACTTTTCGAGGTTTTGGTGGTCTAAAAAAAATGCAACCAAACAACCAAAGAGAACAATGTAAGAACAGAAGATGATGAGAAAGATGAAACATGTAAAATCGACAAAATTCCAGCAATCATTAATTTCTAATGTGCGCACCTAATTGACCTTCTAACTTTACAAGGCTTTTTATTGTGACCATTTGGTGGGTTGTCTATCCTGCAAACAGAAAGGTAAGCTGACAGGCAAACGTAGGGACATGTAAAGTCATAAATGCCATCATTAGAGTGTCCATTTAAGGTTGTAGCAGAAAGAGAAAAAGAGTGATAGAGAGAGAGAGGGAAAAAGGGAGAGAGCGAGAGAGAGAGAGGGAGAGCGATGGGTGAGATCTTCATTGTAACTGCAGTGTGTGAGTGCTGGGTTTTCCTGGCTGGTATGCGAATAAATAAATAAATTCGTAAATCTCTTGCAGTTATTTTTTTTACACAAACTCAACTTTATTATGAAAACATGTTTACAAATGATTCATTGAAAGTATTGTCCTTCGCTAGCTACTACTACTACCCTATCTCTCTGTCAAAGCTCAATTCCGTCACGGTAAAACTGTTCACCTTTTGAGGCTATCCACGAATTTAGCCAATCCTTGATGTCGTCATATAAGTGAAACTGTCCGTCACTCAAACCGCGTGCCATCGAACGGAACAAGTGATAATCGGACGGCGCAATATCGACAGAATATGGTGGTATTTACCAAAGAGATACATTTTGCATCTTTTATTATGCATTAATTCCGGGCATTTTTTTTGTAGCAACTCAAAAGGACACTGGGTGAAGGCACTACATGTAAGTCAGTTCACCTGACTGAAATTGATTCCTTTTCCATAAGAAGTTCACGAGCTGATATGGTATGAGTCCTTTTTGGTATCTATTAACTTTTATCATACAGAACTTTAAGCTAAAAGGTAAATTTATCCCTGCTGAACTGTTTTCGCCCAATTATGCCACGTGTGATTCATAATGTAGTGAACTCAAAAAAAAGTGAACTAATTTTGCCAAAACGAACTCAAGTTGGATAAAATTGACCTCCTTACTTATTTTAAGTACGTACTATTTTCAAGCGTACTCAAATCAAGTAAAATTAAATCAATTGAAGTTGAACTTACTCGTTTGAAGTAAAAATTTCCCGGTTTTTCTCTAAAAGAATCGATATTATGAACTGGCCAGCACTTATTAGACCCATAATCGTCAGGATTTCGTAAAAAATTGTGAACGAGACTGTGGCTACTGTCTAGTTTGCACCAAATTTCTCTTCCACTGCATCCTTCGTCCTTGTGATTATTTTACCTATTTCGCGCTCCACCAAACTTTTTCCTTGCGGCATGTCTTTTTTATCACTTTCTTTTAATTTTACCACTGCTACTACTACTACTTCTTCACAAAAATAATAATGATCTTATCGTTTACACCTTTAAAACTTCACTAATTGAATTTGGCATTACTTTGCGTGAAATACGCAAAAATATTGTTTTCTGTATTGCTGTCTCGTTCAAACAAATATTTTGATGGAACATCATAACAAAAAAAAATGTACCATTACACAAATAAAGCAAATTTATGGGTGAAACGCAACTTATTTTCTAGAATTGCCTCAAAGGACCAGTTAAACATAAAGATTTTGTGCATATAACTTATTGGATTGGAACAGCTCGAAAACTTCAACAATGATAGAATCAAACGTAGTATCACTCCTTCGACAGCATAAATAGTTCCACAATAGATTCGATACAAATTAATAGAATTGTATTATTAAATAGACAGCTAAATACATCCAACTTTGCGAAATTTTATGTAAAAACGTGATCAAAATCAAAATTGTATTACATCAACGAAATATTTCATCGCTTTCGCGCACACACAAACACGTTGAAATAATGAATTATTTGATCACAAAATCAAGTAAACACGTCATTCACAGAAATACAATTTCACCAAAATGACAAACCGCATAAAGAAGATCACAACGATCTGTCTTTTAGAGGGAGACAACAACAATCATTCTCTCTCCCTCTCTCTCTCTCTCTTTCTAACTGACTTTCTCAGTGTTTCTCTTTCATTCAGACCGACATTTGTCAACCATGTTCCTGTTAAACCGCATTTTCCGCTTAACACTGCCTCAGGTAGTCAGCCAGTCAGTTTTTACCCTAAACATTCTTCAAGAATCATAAAACATTTTATGACCATTTTAATTGTATTATCACCTTTAAGAGAACCCACATTTTTATTTTTCGCGAGACCTGAGGCAACGTTGCGGTTATTAGGTAGGTTCATAAAATACTAAACGTTTTTCGTCGTTTTCTCTTAAGTGATTTATGCAGTTATTGGAATAAATTTGCATTAATGCACAGATGCATTTTAATTAGCTAAAAAGCTTGCAGCGGGTAATAAAACTATATTGGGCCAACCATTTAGTAGCGGGTGCATATTTCTGTGGTCACAACCCGTAACAGCCTAACTCGAGTTAGGACACAATTGAGTTATTAGCACCATCGTATTCAGCGTATCTAAATTTATTTGCTCTAAATTTTTCATGTTTGTATCTCTTCTAGGAAGGCAATTAATCCTAAAAAACCTAATAGCTTAAGTTATTTTTCTAAATGACTGTTTTGGCATAACTGCCTAACTCAATTTAGGATAACAACAAATATAAACATTATTTTTTCATCATTGCCTAAATCAACTTAAGTCGTTAAGTCTTTAAACTTGATGAATTCTTATATAGGAATAACAACTTAACTCAACATGAGAGATCGAATCTGAAATATTTCGACATAGAAAATAATTTATGTCAATTTAGGCGCACTTAAAGTTTTTTATTTAATCTGGAATAATAGGCTAAATCAAATTGAACTTTTTGACTTTCTTTCGTTCAACAATTCATAAGAGCCTAAGTGTCTTTTTCGATAATATCTTTTGACTGCGAGGAGAATAAACAACTATTTTTTGTTAACAACTAAGTAAAGAAATTCGTTTCCTTGGAATCTGTAGCAAAGTTTTCCAAAAAACACCTTCTCCTGATTTTCAGTGAAGATTCAAAACTTTAAACTCCTGTACTGAAAATATTGAAAAACAGACTTAGGCTGTTATGGGTTGTGACCATAGATTTAAGAAAAATGTTTAATATTTTGATCAGGTAGTAGCTAAGTTATAGCTTTTTCTTGGAAAAAAGCCTTTCGTCACGAATGGGAGTGATTTTTATTATATCGATGCGAAAATGATTATTATTTATGGTTTTAATTTAATTTTAATATCTTTTTAAAAATAACAGTTAGTTTTGATATTTATTATATCCCTTCGAAAAAAAAACAATTATTTTTGATTTAAATTTTGTTCTTTAATAATTCTTATTGAAGACTTTTGGGCATAAAAATGAAAAATAAACATTACAAAGTCATTAAGTTTTTCAAATTAAATTCAAAAATAGAAATCAGTTAGACTTTTACTTTTTCTGAAATGATGAAATGTAAAAATTACCTAAAGAGTTTTATTTCTCGTGACAATAAATAAGAGTTTTTGCTTTTGTAGGAATGTAAATAATTTGAAGTTTAAACCAAATTAACTACTGTAATATTTCACGGCATTCTAAAGGCTATGGCGCGATGGTTAGTACAATCGATTATTGTTCATATGATCGTGAGTTTAATCCCCGATACAGCCACCAAACATTATTTGGGAACGAAGTGCTTGATGAATACTTCGAGTAGATAAGAAATCGACTAGCCTGGTATATACAGAGTGTCCATCGGGAAGGTATACCAATTTGTTTGTTTATCATTTTTGATTGAATGAAAGAAAGAAAAGAAAATGGATCTTATATTGATAAATGTTTTATCTAATGTCGGCAATTATGTATGGAATACAATATCAGATAAATGTCCGCCTCTGTTAGCCTTACAAATGCAAGCCCTTTTGAGCACATTTTTCATTACATTCTCACACATTTCAGGCGGTATTTCATTAATTTCATCACGAATATTTTGTTTGAGTTGCTCAATCCTTTCTGGTTTATTTGCACAAACCTTGCTTTTCAAATATCCCCACAAAAAGAGGTCCGGAGCAGTCAAATCAGGCGACCGTGGAGGCCAATCAACATCATCATTTCTTGAAATAACTTGTTGTGGAAAGAAGTCTCGCAGTAATTCCATTGTAATCCTGGCTGTATGGGACGTGGCACTGCCTTGGTGATACCACATGTTAATCAAGCCCAAAGCATGCAGTTGTGGCGTTAAAAAGTTTTCAATCATATCACGATATCGCTTCCCATTGACAGTTACCATTACGCCGTTTTCAGTTTCAAAGAAGTAAGGTCCAATGATTCCTCTTGACCAAATTGCACACCAGACTAACACTTTTAATGGATGCAAAGGTGACTGATGAATAATTTGAGGGTTTTCCATTGCCCAGAACCGACTATTCTGTTGATTCACATATCCATTCAAATGAAAATGTGCCTCATTCATTAATATGAATGATCATATCGCTCATTATGATTTTTGTCATGAAAATCGGGGTTGTCATGGGCGTGCTATAACATTCTATTGGCATATGTACGGCTGCGTAGACGGTCTTGTGGAAGAAGCTCTTGTGTCAACTGAATCTTAAATGGAAACAAATGCAAATCCTTGTGCAAAATTGTGGCCAAAGTTGTTCTTTGAAGACCAAACTCCTGAGCACGGCGTCGAGTTGAGATTGATGGATTGTTTTGAATACTTTTTTGAGCAGCGGTAATCTTGCAGTACGTTGGGGTCCATGCTTGGCCCTATCAGCTACAGACCCTCTTTCTTCGAAATCATTCACTACACGATAAATAGGGCGCCTTGTTGGCACGTTGTTTCTCCCAAAAATTTCACGTAACTTCGTCATCGTCACAGTAACGGATAATTGATTTTTATAAAATGTTTTAACGATGAAAACACGTTAGTTTATCGAATATTTTCCCATAATAATTTTGGCGCGTCTCTACTTCACGACTGCCAAATATGAACCGTCAAAACTAATGTTTACCAAAATGGCGGCAAAACAAAGTAGTGTAGCTTCCCGATGGACACCGATGTGTTTGGGGTTTGATAGTTTCCTTAGCGAAAATTAGTATTTTTTTATTTAGGATAATAAAGTACCGAGAATTGATCAATTAAGGACGCCGCTTCAGACAATTGTCAAAATTCTTTTTGTCGCTAAGTATACAGACGTTCCGTTTGATCACAATCTGTCACTTAGTTTGTTTACAGTGTTCTATTTTGTCAGTTTACGCCAAGAGTGTTTTGCAATTGTTACAATGGTTGAAAATATCGAACAAGAAATTTGTCTCAAACTTTGGATCGCAAATGAAATTACGTGTGTCTATTCGCTTATGGCGAATAGACTTCATCAAAAATACGGCAAAAATAAAGGTTTTCAAAAAGGGAATGGAAATTTGCCTTTTTCTGATCGCCTATCATCGTTTCCACCTGAACTTAACAGCGATAAAAAAATAAGAAAATTGTGACTTACAACTGTCGCTTAAGTTTGTCGCTTTCCGCTTAACTAGGTCCGAAAAACCTAAGTTTTCGTCAAAAACTCTAACGTGTAAAAGACGTTGAAGACCTAATGCAAACTGTCAATTCCGACCTGACGCTAAAAAACACATTACAACTGATGATGACACATGGGTTTATTGGTTTAATATGCAAATCATTCAACAAGCTTCGGAATGACGATTTCCAATTGAGACGAAACGGAAAAAACACATGAAAATCGTTCAAAAGCCAAGGCAATGTTGGCCGGTTTCTCTGATTATCGCCATGTCGTCCATTCAGATTTCTTGCCAAAATATTAGCCGATAAATAAAAGATATTATTTAGGCGTTATGCGTCTTTTAGAATAGCAAATTTATCGGAAATGGTCAAATTTGTGGAAAGAACATTCATGAATTTTGCTGAACGATAACGCGCCATCCCCTAAATCCATCTTTGTGAACGAATTTGTGAACGGAAACTCAACTAATATCACTGAACGATCACCGTATTCGACTGATATTGCTCCAGCACCCTTTTTTTCTCACACATTATACTTGAACTTTGCCATTATGTATGAAATACAATGTCATTTAAATGACCGCCTCTGGATTGGTTGTAGCAGTGGATCATCTGAAGTCGTTCTTGGTGAATTTTGCACATTTCGAGCAGTATCTCTACGATAACTTAGCGAATGTTGGTCTTCAAGTGCTCCAATGTTCGAAAATTTTCGGACCGTAAACACGGTTCCTCGACGTAGCCCCACAAGAAAATTCTTAAACTTAAAAATTCTTAACTTCCTAAATTCTTAATATTCGAAAATGGCAAACTTTTCACTAAATAAATAACACTTCAGATGACAGGTATTTAACAGCTGACAGCCTTGCCCTTGGGTTTGAACTCACCAAATGTATAACCCGTTATAAAAGAATATTTGTAGGGAGAACTGAAGCCTTTTTGCAAAAAATACGAGTACATGTTTTGGTGAATGAATTGTACGTTGATATAAGTACTTGTGTGACCGACCGGTGGGTTTAATCCCGCTTTCAGCCATCACCTATTATTATTTGAGGGGCTGTCACCTCAATGAGTCTGACAAACACTTTGAGTAGTCGAGCAATCGGCAAATCTGGGTAGTGCTTTTCAAACAATGACGTTCGGCATCAACGTTAAACTATAGCTCACATTGAGAGAGTCTACAAATATAATGCGTGTAAGCTCATTGTATGTGAGAAGATTAGGTTAGGTTTGGTCAGTGTTGCAGTCTGAAGGACAGACTCACTTAGACTTTATAGTTCATTGTGACATCACAGAAACTAGAGATATGGATGTCCCTAGCTTCCTCCGTTGAACCATCCTGTGCGTCTATTGTCTATCGTCCAGATCTCCTAGGTCCCTACAGAAATAAGAGCCCTGTGTTGGTACCCGCCTGTTCGCCAGGGCGGGGCAATTGCACGGATACAAGCAATGAGACGTCGGGTTTTAATAGCGAAAGCAGTGTGTGTGAACGCTTCAGATCGAGGCGAGGCCACATCTGTCTGGATTGATTATAGCCTCGGACAGACGCCCACCTACCATTTACTGCTAAATATGCTCAATCTTGCAGTAGGAGCTTCGAAGTGGCTATCGGCAGGCTCACGGTCTCCAATTGGGCTGGAGTCTGTAAGGTTGTTCCCAGTCTTGCCAACTCGTCTGCTCTGCAGTTCCCCGTTATGTCCCTGTGGCCCGGCACCCACATAAGGTGAATGTTGAAATGCTGAGCCATCTCGTTTAGAGATTTGCGGTATTTCAAAAGCTGATTTTGAGTTCAGGAAGACAGAATCCAGGGTTTTAATGGCAGCTTGACTGTCAGAGAATAATCCCACCGTGGTGAAAACGTTATATCTCAGCCATTCTGCCACTTCCATAACGGCCAAAATTTTGACCTGATAAACATTACAGTGATCAGGTAGCCTTCTTGCTATACTTAGTCCTAGGTCTTTGAAATAGACCCCAAAACCTACTTGATTATTTAATTTTGAGCACTGCAGAAGTCGGCATACAGTCTTATACCAGGAGTTCTACATTTCCACGTATCTCTATCTGGTATAAGTATATGGTATTTCTTAACAAACAATGCTTCAGCCAGAGTGTGGACTATGGTGCCCGTTATGTCTGGCACCATGTTAAGGATCACAATGTGACCATAATCATTGTTTGATCACTCTGACAGCTCTCTTAGTCTCACTGCCGTAGTTGCGGAAATCTGCATACTAAATGTGTCCAGGGGTAGTAAATGCAAAACTACAATTAGTGCATCGGATGGGAACGCACCAGTGATGCACAGACAAGTCATCCATTGGACATTGACCAGTACTCTACAGCATGTTGACTTCTCAAGAGCCTTCCACCAGACGATAACTCCATACAACATTATCTGTCTTACTGCTGCAGTATACAACCAGTGAACAATGCGAGGCTTTAATCCCCATTATTTCCCTATTGCCCTCATGCACGCATATAACGCCACAGTGACCTTTTTCGCCCTGTCCAGAATGTTGAGTTTAAAATTTAGCTTCTTGTCCAATAATACATATACATCAAGATATTTTGCACAGTCCGCGAAAGTAATTTCAGTACCTCCCAAGGAGATAGGATCCACAGGTGAAATATTGTACCTCCTGGTGAACAGAACCAATTCGGTCTTGTTTGGATTTACTCCGCCCACTTCGTTACAGGGAGAAGGACTCTTTGAAGGATGTCTCAAAAACTTCCTCTTAACTGCTATTGCTACATTGTCTGCATATACGACAATCTTGACACCAGTCTCCTCTAAAGAGAACGGAATACTGTTCAGAACGAGGTTCCATAGTAGAGAGGATAGAACACCACCTTGGGATGTTCCCCTACTGGCTTGTATGTGAAGAAGTATCATTACGTCAGAACAGAGTGGCCAAAAAGAACTGAGTATTCACAAGGAGAACAAAACATTTCAAATTTCATTTCCAAATGACGTTCTTCTTCAGCAGCTGGACATAAAATTGGTCCTTTTTAAGAACTTCATCAAGGCTCTGGACAAAGATGGTGCAGCATTTAAATATTTGCTAGCGGGTTTTCCTAAAATTTCATATGCTGAACGCAAAGAAGGTATTTTTGATGGACTTCATATCAGGAAACTATTGAATGATGACAATTTTTCACAATGTTTACTGGGGAAAGAATATGCAGCCTGGAAATACTTCAAGAGCATAGTGAACAGTTTTCTTGGAAACAATAAGAGTGAAAACTACAGGCAAATTGTTGTTGAAGATGCACGAATATCACTCAAAATGCATTTAGACACACATTGCATTCCACAAAACCTCGGTGCTGGGAGCGACAAACAAGGGGAACGTGCTCACCATGCTGGGAGACTATTGTTGGACTCTAATACGGGAAGCCGAACCAACAAAATACAAAAGATGTTCAAATACCGCCACTTACTTTTGAAAATTCATTGATTTTTAAATAAACTAATGATTTTTTATGTAAAAAACGAGTAAAAACATTTTTGTTTTGTATCTCAAAAACCTGACGTGAGAGAAAACTCAAGATTCGAATTCAGTTCATTAAATTACCATAAGAAAGATATTTGGTTGCTCCAGCCCAAAACCTTGTTGGCTAGTGTTATTATTCCAAAACTGCGTTTTATCTTCTCATTCAGAAATTCTTTTTTTACTGCACCGGTTTCGCCCACTTTTGCCACGTGTAGTCCATAACATAAAGGATGTTATATGGATCCAATACCAAACTTTCATTTATCATAAGTTATATGCCGACTAAATCCGTGTTTTTAGCGGAAATAATCAATTTTTTCTGTACTCCTCATTAACACGTCTACAATTGGGACTTTCCCCAAAAAGTTATATGAGTTAGGATGTCTTTTTTTCCATTCATTTTTTTTATTGGATCTTTCTTATGAAATTTACAATAAGTATTCAAATTAAACTAAAGTATCCTGCCATTCCCGGATCTTATTTTTGGCGAGCCGTACTTTTGGACCAAGTCCAGTGACTTCCATCCAGCATATAATACAATTCTTTTAACTGACGTATAAATCCAAAAATTTTTAAACGAAGTCCGAAAACAAAGTTTTCCGGTAGATGGGTTCGACTATTTTATGGGCCAGTTTTACTTACTGGACCGGTTTTTTCTAATTTCGAACATAATCCGTCTATAACGGTAAAACAAAGTTTATGGACAATTTTCAATCTACTAGCTCGAGCAGAACGACCTCTATTGTGCTTTTAATAGAACACACAAAACGGGCGGGTTATCGATATGAATATTAGGTCAGAAATATATATACTTTTTTCCTGAATGACTATACATCCTTTCCTATGGTAGTGAGTATACCAACAAACAAATTTGTTGAATGGTTTCAAATGACGCTCTTTAATAATTATGTTTTTTTTTCATTTCCCATATCTCGCCATCTTTTTACAAAAAAAGTAACTAAACAAACACATGACTTTATCAGCAAACGCCTTTACCAGTCAGCCATGTATGAATCTTTCCTTACCCTCTCCGGCAAATGCCTTTACAAGCCAGCCATGTAAAAGCCTTAAACGTGTTCGTCAAAGCCTCACTAATATTCCCTTCTTGCTCTAAAATAAAACCTTAAACCCTGAAAGGGTTTCTGAACTCCTTTTTTCTTCAACCAAAGAACAAGTTTATAAAAAAACGCTTGTTAAACCCTTTAGCAGTACAAAACGCAAGAGCGAAGACCATAAAAAATGGAACAAAAACAATGAACGCAAATCACTCACCTTAAAAAAAAATCACTCTCATAGGGATCGTCATGAACTTTAAAAAGTGACCTCGAAAAGTGATTTCGTTACTCTAAAAAACTAAAAAGAATGTCAACTAAATGTTAATTTTCTAAGGCATCCAATACAAAGGACTTCCATGTTTTGCCCATAATTCGGTGAATTTTTTTTACAAATTCATGAAAAAAATGTCATATTTTTAAGAAATTCCTTTAAAAACCCACCGAGAGTCAATTTATTTATGACATTTTTATAGAGATGGTCGACGAGGAAACAACAATATTAATGCCAACAAGTTTGACAAGGTCATGTTTTTTTGTTGTGTGTCAGCGATTTTTTATGATACTTTAGCGAATTCTCCGAATCTGATCTTGTAAACTGAACTCTGGCGAAACTAGAACTAGAAGAATGGAGGCAGTTTTTTTTTTTTGCTGCTATCAACTGTTTTAGCGGTGGCGAAGAAAAAAACACTACTACCATTTTCATATTTTTTACAAATATTTTTATGACTTTACGCAGGACTAAAGGAAAACAAAAACGACACGACTGACCCTTAGCGAAAGGAGACGAAAAAAAACGGAAAGCCTATAATCGTCTCCGTTTGTTTCCGCTTTTCTCATCGTTAAAGTAGGTAAAAAAAAAAATTCTAAAAAGTTGTGTCTATGCCAAAAAAAGGTCCTGGCAAATGCAACGAAAAAAAAAACTCACAAATGGCAAACAATGGTGACTTCATTTTTTATAATACGAGCATGCAATTGAAACCTCAAGACCAATTGTTGTAATAATATTTTCATGCATTTATGACAACAATTAAGGTTTAAAAGTCAGCCAAATGAAGAAGATGGACGGCGATGATTTCCTTACATTATTAGCATTTTTCAATGTTCCTGCATTTTGTTTGCCATAAAAATGTCGGTTGGAAAAGTTAAAGTGTTTTTTCCTTCGTCTCTGTTCGTTTATTCTCCTTTTTTTTATTAAGGAAAAGGTCCTGATGCGGAGAAAAAAAGAAAGCAAAAAAAAAAAAAACACAGATAAAAAGATTTACTTTAACATCCTTTGCAGCAAAGTCAAACCGCAATAAAAATTGCAACAAAACTACTGGCTGTTGGTAAATGATTGGGACCATTGCGATTGGACGAACAATTGTTAGTGCACTGATTGCAAAATGTGTTACCAACGCACAGAATCAATGGCAGGGGTCGCGAAAAAACGTTTACAACTAAAGAATGTTAATATTTGTTTTTTGTGCCTTCTACTTTTTTTAAACCAATTCCACGATATATAGATTTCTCGCGAAAATCTATTGAAAGGACAATAGCACAGCAACAACGAAACTGCAGCCAGAATGGCCAGAAAAGCAATCAGTCTCTCGCCACCTCTCTCGGCGGGACACACGTT
>JAHXMU010000366.1:34243-49341 GCA_019455685.1 Philornis downsi | reverse complement strand
AAATTAAATCAGCTTGCACATTATTATTATATTGCTAGCTTGGTAAAGGATGATTTTGTAATATCAATGTCCGTCGAATTTCTAGTTGGACGGAGATACTTCCCAAAGGCGTATCTTCTTTGCACGGATATCAAACTCAGAGAGAGATGCTCTCTAATAATTTTCCTAGTATCGTACTGAACGTAGGGTGAATGGAATTCCACCCGTGCAGCTCACACTTGTGTTTGTATTTATGTCGTTTAAATTCTACTCTGCTGGTGTGTGTCCTTTCTGTTTCCATTACCATGCTTCAGCTTTGATTAGCTCATGTTTATTGGTTGTGAATTAAGGATTCACATCCTCTCAAATTGCTTCTGTCACATTTACGTTATTCACAATTTCATGAGTCCAATTAGATTCGCATTATATTCATATGTAGCGTCATAATTGTTGTTGATTAGTAACGCTCTCATTTATTACTCTCTGTCGTCTTTGGCATGGACGGCATTTACTATTGCGTAATGCCAGCCAGGCAGCCATCACCGATGGAGTCTGTGCGATATGACCTGATGGCCAAATATCTATCAGTTAGTAGCTGTGGCAATGTGAATTGTTTGTGGTGTTTGATTTTTATGCTTTACAAAACGTTTTATTCATCGATTCATTATTATGTATCGTCGTATTACTCATATCCGAATAGTTCAATAAATACTCTCTATGAGGGTTTCTCCGCTTGATGGGGTTATAAAATGTTGTGAACATTTTCGGTTGATACTTTCGCCTTGATGTGAGAGATTTAGTTCTGTTTATTTGGAATCGATATTAGTTAAGTTACTGGAAGTAAATGGTCGGACAATGAAAAAGCGTGTGCGTGAGAACTGCAATCGTTTTTGTTGCACTTGTCAGTTAAATGATTTATAGGAAAAGGGTTAAATTCGTTAATTTCATGGTCTTATAATGATTAGTGATAATTTTATTTCTGGCCGATATGCTTTAGAAATATGTACATATATATCGGTTTAATGTCCTTTAACTCGTGTCATTGGTTTATGAAATGCTGATTCAAGTAAACTTTCGTACAATGTTTGGTATGAACGGATCAATATCCTGATGTACAAATTATGTGAAGGTTTTACATGAGTCTCACTGTGAAAGCCTTACCTATGGTGTGCCACCACACAGGTGCCGTTTTCTAATCATATGCTTTTCTTTCTTGGTTATGTGTTCTTTCTTTCTTCTAGCGACGGCAAGCGCCCCTTTGGGGTACTCACACTAGTCCCGAAGGATTAGCTAGACTGCCAGAGATTGGAAGTAGGTCCCTTGGAAAAACTTCCTCAGGTCCTACTCCCTCACTCGTCCAAAGTACCTTTGTAGCCACTTAGTATGAAGTGAACTACCTCCCGGGTAGGAGTTGAGGTATCTAGGAAAACTTCGGATAGATATGAACAGTGTTCTCCAAGCTAATGCCTTCCTTCACTGGCACATGAGCAACGCAAAAGCACTGAAAACACTTGTTCGGGCAACCACAGCCAGCACGATCTCCCACCAGGGGTCCAACACCATTGACCAGGAAGGAACAATGTTCCTTGGGCACCTGGTCACCCGTGCTACCAGAAGAGAAGAACCCTCTGGTCTGGGTTTCGCAGACAAGTTACTCCAGTTTTGCTTTATCATACCTCGCATGGAAAGTACACCATGCTCCTATCATAGTTCATTAACCAGATCTCTCTGGTCATACAACTATATTTACAGAAAAGATAAATCTTCTGATACCTCCCGACGGCTTCTCTATGTCGCACCAGTTGCCAGGATGTGTCTTATTTAACTATGACTCTCCCCTTTACTTGGTTTTCGAAAAACGAGTTCCAAGATCAGTTTGAAATCATATTATAGGTGAATCCCAAGACATAATCCACCTTTTCCTAGGGCGCCTGGCACAAGGCCACACTACTTTGTTTTTTGATCGCAAGCATCATACCCTTTGCCTGCTTAATTACAGGATCAGATAGAGAGGCCTGCGTTCTAGGGGTAAACGGTACACCTGATATACAAATGTAGAGATGTGACAAAAAATCTTTTTATTTTTCCTAAAACAAAAAGGAAAACAGGACTTTCCAAAATATAAGCAAAATAAAGATCGCCAGGATGCCGGTTCCAAAGTATTATTTTTTAGTGCTTCTAGACACCCGAAGCTCTGGTCCAGAATGACTTTTTCGGAATGGAAAAACTGTATTATTTATTATTAATGAGACGGTACCTCCAAATATTAACGATCCCGCCAACTTTATAGGTCCGTGATTTGAAAATGTGCATGAGGAATGTCTGGACGCTTTATAGAGAAGGCGGATGACGTAGACAAATATAAAGATAACATCATAGCCGTCTAGAAGATGCGTCGAAAAGGAGAGAGACGTACTCGACTCAAAAATTGTCACACCAATTGCCGCTGCTATGCAGAAAAGGATGATGTAGAGTTTTAGGGAATAAGAGGAGGCTTCTTCTGAAACAATTCTTACCTTGTCAGAGTGTAACATTTTAAGACAGCACGAATGAGATCATCTGAAAGCGTTCGATGATTGCAGAAACCGTGAAGCCGTATAAACCTATCAAAATTCTCACTACAAGCAGTTGAGTACGAAATTACCGCATTTCATTTTATACTCTATCAGTTGTTTTATAATAAGAGGAAAAGTCACAGATGAAAGTAAAAAGTGTTAAATTTAATTTTTTTTTAATGAAAAACAAAATTGTTTAATAAACGAGAAAACGGGAGTTTAAGTTTAAGATGTTAGAAAGATCTACAATTTGTGATCCGGAAGAAGTGGAAATTTGAATAGCCATCGACTTCAAAAAACCCCAAAGAAAAAAGTCTAATGGTGTTAAATCGCACGATCTAGGCGGCCAATTCTGGTCTTCAAAACGCGAAATAACACGACTGGGAAATGACTGATGCAACAATTGAATTATTTCTCTGGCTGTGTGACATGTGGCGCCGTCTCGTTGAAACCACATGCTCTCCACATTCATTTCTTCAATTCTAGCACGAAAAAACTGGTTATCATTTCACGATACCTAACGCCATTGACTGTTTGCGCTTGACATGCCTCATTTTCATAAAAAAAAAGTCCAATGATTCCTCCAGCCCAAAATCCACACCATACAGTGACACAGAGTTGAGGATTCATTTGATTATCGTGAATCACTCGAGGATTTTCCTCACCCCAAATGCGACAATTCTGCCTATTGGCGTAGTCATCAAGATGGAAATGGGGCTCGTCACTGAAGATGATTTTGTCGGCAAAATCAGCATTTTCATGTTGTTTCTCCAATACCCAATTAACGAACTCCCTTCGCTGCCCATGGTCAGCTGGCTTCAATTCCTGAGTCAATTGAACTTTGTATGCATAAAGATGCAAATCTTTCGTCAAAATTCGCTGCATAGTGGATTTGGAGACACCAATTTGCTGACCTCGGTGTCGAATTGAGGTGGATGGAGTTTGAGCGACATCATCACGTACAGCTGCGACATTTTCGGTCGATCGACCTGTTCGAAGGCGCATTGCTGTCTCTACATCACTAACAGACCCAGTTTTGGCAAATTTATCCATTGATCAGTTGACACAGACTTTACAGTTGACTCTTGACCTCAAATTTATCGCAATTTGCGAACTGTAGCCTCAAGACTTTCACCATTTTAGTAAAACAATTTCACAATGAGAATGCGTTGTTCATTCGTGTAGCGCTCCATTTTTACTAACCTCGTACCTCCTACTAGCAAACAATAACAATTGTTCAAATGTCAAACAATGACACTTCGAATGGCGCCAAATTTAAATCTTGCGTTCTTGTTGGGACACCCTTTAATTGATTTCCTTTCAACTTTTTTTTTTATATATAATTAAAAAAAAAACCTAATCTAATGAATGAATGATGGAATCTGGGTTTTTTTTTTTAAAAATTTACAAATTTTAACATCGCTAATTCTAGTACTTGTAAGAGTTTTAAGGGCTACGAACTTCAAGATTTCGCATTTCAATTTTTGGATCAATTTATTAGTTGAATCTGAAAATATGCCTTCGCATCACTGCCCTTAATTTGTGATCTTTTTGCCTTTATATTCATTTCGGCAATGTCCTTTTTGGTAAATGGAAGGAAACTTATTGCCAGTTTTGGACTGTGTATTCGTTTTAATATAAATTCTCCGTAAACCCCATAAATTTTTGGAGCATTATTATCAATTAGACGCTCTGTAGCATAATTAGCACGTTTTCATTGAAGCATTTACAACTGCGTCTACATGACTGTGAGAAAAAAAGGCATAACGCGGTAATCAATCGTTTGATTGTTATAATCAATGATTTCGATAACAAAAGCAGAGGGTCTGAAAGAAGGCGGTATAATGCGACTATACGAGGTGTGTTAAAAAAAAAGGTGAATTTTCATTTCGCGAGCTACATACATTCGACTTTCGATTATTATTTTTATTATGCTGGTACACTCGTCTCGAAGATATATTGACGGTTTTATCCATATAGCACGTTGAGTTTGTTTGTGAGAGGCATAAATAAGACAGGTGTTTTGCGTGTTCGGCGATTCGGTTTTTATCTCCTCAATTGTCGCAAAACGCCGTCCTTTCATGGGTCTCTTCAATTTTGGGAACAGGAAAAAGTCGCAGGCGGCCAAATCTGGTAAATACAGTGGCTGAGGCATGATAATGGTGTTGTTTTTGGCCAAATAGTCTCTTACACGCAAAGATGAGTGAGCAGGTGTATTATCATGATGCAAAATCCATGAATTTTTTTCCACAATTTCGGACGTTTTTTTCGTATTGCTTCACGCAAACGGCGCATAACTTCAATGTAATACTCCTTATTTACCGTACGACCTTGTGGTTAGAACTCCTGATGCACTACGCCAAGGTAATCGAAGAAAACAGTGAGCAAAACCTTGACCTTTGATCGAACTTGGCGTACTTTTTTTGGTCTTGGGTTTTGGTTTCCTAGACTCTTCCACTGGGACGATTGAACTTTGGTTTCGATGTCATAACCATAAACCCATGATTCGTCACCAGTTATGATCCTTTTAGGCAAACCTGGATCATTGTTGACGTCATTCAACAGTTCCTGAGCGACGCTTAGGCGAAGTTGTTTTTGGTCAAATTTCAGCAATTTTGGCACGAACTTCGCTGCCGCACGCTTTATGCCCAACATTTCCGAAACGATTGCATGGCATGTGCCAACCGATATGCCGACATCCTCATCAACTTCTCTAATTGTGATTCGAAGATTCTCCATAACAATTTTTTTCACTTTCTCAACATTTTCATCGGTTTTTGATGCGCTGGGCTGTCCAGAGCGAGCGTCGTCATTGACATCTTTTCGATCCTCTGTGAAAAGCTTGTATCACTTGTAATTATTATTTTAACTCAGAGTATTCTCACCGTATGCCACTTTCAACATTTCAAGTGTTTTTGAGCACTTAATTCCATTTTTTACACAAAATTTGATGCAACTTCTTTGATCCATTTTTTTCGATAGCAGAAAATCGCCAAGCACGCAAAACTCTTTTCTTATTTATGCCTCTCACAAACAAACTAAACATGCTATATGGATAAAACCGTCAACATATCTTCGAAACGAGTGTACCAACATAAAAAAAAATTAATAATCGGAAGTCGAATGTACGGTGCCCGCGAAATTTGAAAATTCGCCTTATTTTTTTGAACACACCTCGTATAATAAAAATATTTGTGTTATCATCATAAAAATGTTAGTGTTAAAAAACAACAACAATTGCCCAGAAATAAAACAAAATCAAAGCAAATCTTGTGAAAGAAAACAAAATTAATATAAGCAACACATCGACCGTTTTTTTTTTTTTTGCTCCTTCGTTGTTTTCCATCTGTTAGCAAATTGCAACCTAACACTTACTGAGCGTTTGATAGGGGAGAGATGATGATTGACTAGGTTTTTACAGGATGGGCTGAAGAAGAAGAAGAAGGCGCAAGGAAATTTTAACGACTTTGCTAACAAACAGTTGTGTTGTTTAGGTTACGGAGTTGAAGCCGCACGGCTGCTGTTTGTTTTAGTTAATCATAAATATTATTGCGCCAGCGCAGCCGCTCTTTGTTAACCTAAAACAGCTCTCGGTCAGGCCTCAACTATGTTCATGTCAACTCTGTGGCCAGAGAGCAAACAAATCATTCGGCCAGAGAGCAAACAAATCATTCAGTTCAGAAGAAACAACTCGTCGCAGAAACGATCTCATGAATGGCCGGCAAAGAAGGAAATATATCAAGGAAAGTGAAATGTACGAGCATTTGTTGCACAGTAGTTTTGTAAGAGTCGTAATTAGTGTTGCCAGAACTTGGTAACGAAAAAAACTAAAATTTTTGCGGAGAAAAAGATAAAACAAGCTTAAAAATAAAAAAACGACTATTTTAAATTGAAACTTAGCACATGAGATTTTTATTCATACTGAAAGTTCTGGCGGGATAAGACACGAGGTATGATCAAAAAATAACCGTTATTTCCAATTTTTTTCAAAAAGTATTTATTTATTCATCAATTTCTAGTTTATTTCCTTTAAAGTAGTCGCCCTCAGATATAATACACTTGTGCCAGCGTTTCTTCTAATCCTCGAAACACTTCTAAAACGCGCTTTCTGGTATCGGCAACAGCTCCTGTTTCGATTTGTCTTTTATCTCCTCAATCGTAGCAAAACGCTTTCCTTTCATCGTTGTCTTTAGTTTTAAGAAGAGGAAAAAGTCAGCGGGGACCAAGTCCGGTGACTACGGTGATTGAGGCATGATTGCGGTTTTATTTTTGGCCAAAAACTTACGCACACGCATCGATGTGTGAGCTGGTGCGTTATCATGCAGCAAAATTCATGATTGGTTTTTCCACAATTCTGTACGTTTCTGACGAATTTTTTCGCGCAAACTTCAGGGTAGTATTCCTTATTGAGTGTACGACCTTGTAGCAAGAATTCATGAATTCACCATGCCATTGCAATCGAAGAAAACAGTGAGCAAAGCCTTCACATTTGACCGAACTTGACGTTCGGTCCTGGCTCTTCTGGACGCTTCCATTGAGATGATTAGGCTTTGGTTTTAATGTCATAGCCATACACCCATGATTCGTTACCTGTTATGACCTTTTTGAGGAAATCTGCATCGTCGTTGACGACGCTCTACAGCTCCTGAGCGATGTCCATGCGACGTTGTTTTTCTCAAAATTACCAATTTTGGAACAATCTTCGCTGCCGCGCGTTTCATGCCAAAAACATTCGTAAAATTGCTTGGCATAAGCCGAACGATATACCAACATCATCAGCAACCTCTCTAATAGTGATTTGACGATTATCCAAAATCATTTTCTTCACTGCTTCATTGTTTTCATCGCTTGTTGACGTGCTCGGGCGACCAGGACGAGCATCGTCATTGACATCTTCTCGGTCTTCCTTAAACCGGTTATACCACAACTGAACTTGTATTTCTGCTCATAGTAGACTCGCCAAACGCCACAGTCGACAATTTAAATGTCCTTGCACATTTCATTTCATTTTTTACACAAAACTTAATACAGTTTCTTTGATCCATTTTTTCGAATAGTAAAAAATCGAAGAGCACACCAAAACACGACTAACCTTTTTATCTGTCAAAAACAAACTGACAATCTGAAATGGCTGATATTGCCAACATATATAACAAACATGTGTACCAACATAACAGAAAAAAATGCGAAAATCGAACATACGTAACTCACGAAATTTGAAAATAAACCGTTTTTTTTTATCACACCTCGTATTTGTTATTGAATTGTGGAGAAGATATGTTATAATATTGTAATTCATCAAATCGACCTTAAGGCTTAAAATTACAATTCCGAATAAATAAATTAAATTAAATTGGAACGGTGTATACTTGTCCCAAATCGGATCATTCTAACTACGCTAAATATGTCATGCAAAACAACAATTCAGAATTCCCAAATCACTGTCTTTCGGTGGCGGCAAATGAAGAAAAATTAAAAACAGCTAAGGATTTTTTCATTGCTTTTATGATATTTGATTTGTCTTGATTTCTGTTAATAGTAAATTAGCACCTTAAGGTCTAAAAGAAAAAAAAAAAACGCAGTCTTTATAATGATGGGGTTTTATATGGCTTTATTTTATGGAGAAGAGTTAACACTCTGATGCTACGCATATTTTCGATCACAGATGTCGAATCGTTCGATGAATGTGCCTGGCACTGATGATATATTATAGAAAAT
Source organism: Philornis downsi (assembly GCA_019455685.1). Lineage (NCBI taxonomy): Eukaryota > Metazoa > Arthropoda > Insecta > Diptera > Muscidae > Philornis > Philornis downsi. Next base: position 41,089 of record JAHXMU010000366.1, on the reverse strand, counting down.
CCTGAATGACTGTGTGATCTCTACTCTTCGCCGTGAATATACTTATGTTGGTGGAAGATTCCAACACTCACTTTATTTTCTTCCCATCATGATATTTTATTACTGTAAAAAAAAGAAGAAAAGCGAGGGAAAAATGTTTGACATGAGCAAAAATATTTTAGATTTTGTAGTTTTGTTCCTTAAGATTTCATTCCTTTGATTAAAACTTTTATGACTTTATTACTGATGAGTCTTAACGAAAAATAAAAAAAAACGAACCAAAATCTCTGGGTGGAACGAGTGATTACTTGCATGGGGAGCTGTGTAAATTGATGATGATATAAAGCGATTATGAGTCAGTAGTAGTCGTAGTAGTAGTAGTGGTAGGTTCATTTCATTTGTCAGTCGGTAGGTGGCATTGCCTTTTGGGGGTTACCATGTGTAATAAATTTTGCCGGCATTTGAAAGGTTTTGATAGATGCTTTTGTGAAACGTAATTCGTAATATGGTGAGAAACTTTTAGATTTGTAAACATAATGGTTAACTTACAAATCTGTGCCATAAATCCAGCGAAGTTAAGGCAGCTTGGGCAGATATAAACTTGAATTCATATGAAAATCTGACAGAAGCTTTACTTCATACGCGTGTATGTCTTAAATGATCTTTTACGAGCATAAAGTGGGTGAGCTTCTTTCTCAATTGTATACAAAATTGTTCATTTACAACATCATTTGTTTGCCGATAACAATAACCTAAGTTTTTGTTCATTCTATTTATTAATTTACAACTCTCTGTAATTTAAAAAAAAACGACCGATTGTACATGACCAATTTAATCCACACATTGTTAATTTGATCCATATATCATTATATTAACTTAATTTTTCATGCAGTTGTATTGATTTTAGTCAAATTTGTTGCACGTCGTCATGCGTTTGATGCACTAAGTTCTGAGAATGAAAATTTACTTACTTTTTGGTTCAATTGTACAAAATACAGTGAAATTTGGCACGTATCCGTCATTTACAAAATTGATTCTGCGCAAAAATTTGTGGAATTTTTCATGTTTTTTCCGAAAGACGACCTTTTTTGATAAAATTAGAATTTTGCTTGAAGATAGTTAGAAAAAAAATGTGAGAATCTTTCTTAATAAATTTAAGTTTTTATGTAAATTTCTAGAGAATAAATTTCTTTTTTTATTAATTATCTGCTAAAATAATAATGCAATAAATTTGAAAATAGAAAACGGGCTGGGATGAGACTGGGGAACCTTCCACCTTAAGGCAATGTCAGAATTTTTTAGATGACTATCCGTAAGATATCAACACCCCGTTATGTAGACTACGATCGCAAACTTCCTGTGGAACTACATGGCTTTTGTGACGCCTCTGAAAAGGCTTATGTCGTGGCACTATCCCTTTGAGTGGAAACCCCGAATGGTGACGCTAAGACTCATCTTTTAGTCGCTAAATCAAAAGTGGTTCCCGTCAAATATTTGATGCTCCCTCGGAAAAACCAATGTGGTGGCTAACATGGTTCTCACCTTACAAATTGAGCTCAAATTTAGTCACTACCAACCGTACTTGTGGACTAATTCTACAATTTTGCTGTTACAATGGGGTTTTTCGTTATGTATTCAATGCCGACATCGAGAAGATGTATCGGCAAATTCTCATCCACCCAAGCCATATCCCCTATCAGCGAATTTTATTTCGCTCATTCTCTCACGAAGAATTGAAAGACTTTGAATTAAACACAGTGGCTTTCGGTATCACCTGTGCCCCCTACCTGGCAATCCGCGCCTTGTTGGAAATTGCTCGGCAATGCGAATTAACGCACCCCATTGTTTCAGAAATACTTAGGAACTATGTGCATGTCGACGATGTGCTCTGGGGATCTCACGACATCTCCCTAGCTATCGACGATCGCAAAGCTCTTGTTCAAGTTTTAGATTCAGCTGGTTTTGCTCTCCCCAAATGGACGGGTAATCACGAATCTGTACTGCAATATTGGATACAGAGTTTTTCAAGTTATCCGATCGAAGCACCACAAAAACCTTAGGGCTGAGGTGGAACGCTGGAACGGACTTTTTTTTATTTTCAAGCTAAATTTCATACAAAGCTGCCCTTCACTTCCAAACAAGCAATCCTATCAGACAACGCGAAGCTTTTTGACCCCGCCGAGTGGTTGGCTCCCAAAATCATAGTTGCTAAAATAATAGTGCAACTATGATTATGGGAGCCAACCATCCGGCTCGAAGGACCAAAAGATCAGATGTATGGTTCGGCAGGAACGGGTTCACTCTCACATATATTTACCTCAAGAGATTTATTATATATAAAAAAACAGCGGAGATTAGCATCGTTTGCAGAATTTATTTAAAAATTATATCTGGCAGGCGATACAGATTTATGAGTTAATCCAAGCTCGTCTTACACGTATGGGGGGAGAATCAGAACTGACTTTAGCAAATCAAATTCTCCAATAGATCAGCCGACGTAAAGCTTACTTTAAAGCACTCAACCTCACTACAATTGAGGACTTTACATGTAAACGTCTCAATTGCAGTGGAGATAACAAATTTAGGATTTATTCATATCTAAGAATTTGCAAACGTGGGAATAATGAATATTCATTAGATCGAGCTGATTTTTATGCATATACATTAAGAACAAATGTAGGAATAATTCAATAATTCTTTCAAATAAATGAAATGAATATTTTTTATGTCATATATTTCCCATTTTATTCTAAATCAATTTTCTGTGAGCAATTTTTGCAATATTTGATATTCTCACCAAAAAGTGTAAGTTCACAAATATTCCGCATATTTTTGTTTTTGCTTAGCCTTTATGAATATTTCGGTTATTGGCTAAAACTAAATGTAATATGACTGTTTCTAGTTTATTTGATCAAATAGAATTTTCTACAATATTTAAAAATGATTTGGTAATTATTTGTTCCAAAGATGCTTTGGGCAAACGATTTTTAGTGTTTAACGGAGGTAACGAATGCTATTGACCACTGTTTTTACAGTCTAGTAACATGAGCTGGCATTTGTGATATACAATACACTCTTCACTCAACTAACTAACTATAAAATTAAATTTTCTTTAAATAATATTTTCGACAAAGCGTGCATTTTATCATTCCTTTGGCGAAGTGAAGTGACAGAGTCATTCTGCTTGAACTCAGGAAGCAGTGCTTACTGCAAAAACTAATATTTGTTTGCAGTTTCTTTACCTCAATCTATTCTAAGCAAACATATTTCTTTGCATCCCATAAATGAGATATGAGGTGGCAGTGAGCCTACATGCATTCTATTTTTAAACTCTCTCAAAGGGACCTACAGTTTAACGACGATTCCGAAAGTCACAGTTTGTCGGTTATATACGACTAATCGAAGTGTTCGTCAGACACAACAAAGTGTTCCTCAAACACACCGAAGTGTTCGTCAGACACACCGAAGTGACCGCCGTCCAAATAATGATAAGTGGCGGTACGCGGAATTGATCCCGCGATCATGCGAACGATAGTCACGTTTCTAACCATTGCGCCACGGTCGGTCACAGTCTATTCTATGTAGTGAACAGTATTTCCATCATGCTGCAAATAAAATTATCATATAATTTATATTTATATAACACATGTTCTTTGTAATAACGTATGTGATCATGGCATGTCAAGCAATACTCGTACTTGCAAATGATAAAACTTTTTTTTTCAAAATGGATATTCTCTTGTAACAACGATGATCATCTTCAGAGACGATGCCCATTTTTGTACGAATGGCCTGGGATGATGCTAAACCACATAAAGTCTACCAAGTGATAATAAATCAGCAGAAAAACCCTGTTTGGCGTGTATCGCAGGCCAGAGACATCATCGATCATGGATTTGCTACCACCGTCAACGGATATATGACAACCTATTTCTTTTTGAAGAAGATTGGATGGTACGGATGGTTCCAACAGAGCGACGATGCGTGCTACAAAGCTATTGCAACATCCTGCATGGCCGATTTGAAAGCACGAGTATCTACCGCAGAGGTAACGCGAAATGGCCAAAGAAACTATGAAATTTTTTCCCCGTCAAAGTCTTGCTTCTCCTCCAAAATAAAAACAAATCGAAATTCTTACCCCCCGAATGCGCGTCTTCCAGCAGAGCCTCAACAGCCATTTGGAAGATATGATATTCCATTCGTAAACCTTTGAAATAAAATAATATGTTTTATTCAATTTTAACATTCATACGTCCCTATTCGAAATCTACTTATTTGCTACTTCTAATTATTAACAAATACTGATATTATTTATTACGAAATCTGTAAAAACAACACAAAATCAACAATAACAAAATTATTTGTAAAACTACATTCGTTGAGCAAAATCAAATATTGTAAAAGAGATCTTAGAAAATCACGAATGATTTTATATCGTACACTCAAAAAAAAAAAAAAAAAAAAAAAATAATAATAATAATAATAAATGACGTTAAAATTAAGTATGCTATGAACTCAAATTAAGTAAATTTATTTTTAATTACTCTAGAAATTTTCATTACAAACTAGAAAATTTCTTTAATGTGAGAAAAAATTTATTTCACTTTAGTATATCTTTCCCTTAACAAATTGCACGCTCATTTCCTTGGTAAACTTTTCTTAAAATAAATAAAACTTCTTCACGTGATTTCCAAAACGCCTTAATTTTAAATAAATAATCTTTAGTATTGTTCAATATTTACAATAAAATTAAGGAAATCTCAATTTCCTTGATTAAAAATATATTAAGGCAAAGCCTTCTTCAATACGTGTCCATCCAATTTTACTTCCTTAAATTGAGTAGACACCTTAATTAACTTCAAGTTAATTTTTTAATAAACGCAAGGGAGAATCTACTGAATATTGTTGAAAAGTTTCTTAAATTATTCCATACTTGACTTAAGAAAATTTTCTTAAAAAGTATACAAAATTCGAGAAGAAAGTCAAAGCAATATATCTTTAAATACATGCAAAATATTAAAGAATACTCGTCTGTGATTTGTTTTTGAACAATATTTCTTAAAAATTTCATAAAACAGAAATTAATTATTTCAAAAAAATAATTAATTAAATTTAATATAATATAATATAATAATATAATATTTAATAATTTAATTTCATTTCATTTATTTAGTCTATGGATATTTAAGTTTCCATACAGACTAGCAATAGTACATTGATAAATACGATTTAAATACTTAAACTGAATAAAATGTTTTTGAACTTATCTCGAGATAGAGTATAATCAATTGAATTACATATCGAGTTATAAAGTCTCATAGATCTACGAAGAGGTTCATTGCAAGCATAGTTAGTAGAGTGAATATCAATATGGAACGGATAGTAATAACGCAATAAGCGTGGAGGAACATTAAATGGAATTAAAGATAATAAATCTGGACAATCAACAAATCCAGAAATTATGCCATGAAGAAACATTATTGAACAAATATCTCTTCTTGAGCTTAATAATTTTAAAGATAAAAGAAGACATCTGCTGGAATAAGATGGGATTGGAGTTGAGAACCGAAAACAATTTAAAGCAAACTTCATAAATATTTTTTGAATTCTTTCAATGCGATTAATATAAATTGTAGTTGTTGGTCTCCAAATTAATGAAGCATATTCTAATTTTGATCGTACAAACGATGTATATAAAATCTTTTTAATGTACGGATCAGTAAATTGTGTAGAATTCCTACGAATGAAATACAATGAAAAATATGCTTTGGGAACAATGTAATTCACATGAGGTACGAATGTTAATTTTGAATCAAATACAATACCTAAATCTTTAATTTCATATATATTTTCCAATTCATGATTCAGCATGTGATAAGTCGAAATAAGAATATTTCGGCATCTGTGAAAAGTCATTAGCTTACACTTAGAAAAATTAAGAAGTAAACCATTAATTATTGGCCAAGTCACAAGTCTGTTTGCATCTTCCTGCAACAGATTAATATCATAAATTGATGCAATAGCTCTAAATATCTTAAGATCATCCGCATATAAAAGATATGTACTATGAAGGAAACAGAACGAAATGTCATTAACGAAAACATTAAAAAGTAGTGGACCCAAAATACTTCCTTGGGGGACACATTTCCGAGTAAAAACAGCTAAATTAGTAGTAGTTGACCTACCAGTAATAAAGCCATGTTGAGCGGGGATAATATAACGTTTAAACGAAAAGAAAAGTTTCTCATAAACAATATACTCAAGAAGTTTAGCAATATTTGAAAGCTTTGATGTAGGTCTATAGTTAGTAACCTCATTTTTATGACCAGATTTACGAACCGGAAAGACTGTGGTATTTTTCCATCTTTGGATAAAATAGCCCGATCTAATAGATTTGGATAAAATTATTCTAAGTGGCAGTAGCAAGGATGAGCAACATTGTTTCAATAAAAAGGAGGATAAACCATCTGCATCAGTTTTATATGAGATGGAAATCTTAGATATCCCAGTACAGATATCATCATCAGAAACATATAAATCTGATATATCTATGACAGAAACAATATCAAAAATTGTTTCATCAAAAGAAAAGCAATTATTCGAAAAATTCGACTGGAAAAATTCTTTAAACATATTAACTGACTCATATAAAGAATTGGAGACAGAATTATTATAAGCCATTGAAATTGGAATTGTGGAATTATTACTTTTCGATTTAATAAAAGTCCAAAAGCACTTTGGATTCGACTTTATAGAATCTCCATAACTCATAATATACTGGTTGTACAAAAATTTATCTAGAAAATTAAATTCACGCATGAAATCTATATATATAAAAATGAATATCTGTCTGTCTGTGTACAAAAA
>JAHXMU010000366.1:0-19243 GCA_019455685.1 Philornis downsi | reverse complement strand
TTTTTTTAAAAACATGGGTCCGTCGAATATGGGCAACCCTGTACACTCGATACGATAATTTATAATTTTTTACGAATAATATTTAGCAAAAGCTTCTCAAGAAGACTCGGAATTGTCATTACTGATGCAAGTTTATTTGTTTTGTGTTTTTTTTTTTTTTTTGTTTTTTTTTTTAATTTGATGCTGTTGGTAACACTTAAAGCGGGTGTGCGCTTAACAATGCTTTATTTCCTGCTCTATAATCGTGTTCTAACTAATAACTCTAATAATGAACAGGTTGGAGAAGTCTCAGTTCTTATTATGTGATTTACATTTACAACTTTCACGTTGGTACAAAAGTGCGAGGTTCCCAGAAGAGACATATCCCGGAAAAGACTGCAGTTCTCGCCGAAAAATGGTTTTCTTAATCTTCTATCGACAGAAAACGGATACTCGAAGTGACAGTTTGAAAGCGTCAATCGGGGCATATCACGTAAGTACGATGGTTTGCCGTTAAGCAACTGGAGTTTTTAACCAGAAATTTATTTACTCTGATGGCCTCGTAAAATGTTGCCTTATCGTGGTGCAAAATGTACGAGCTTTCTTTCTATAAATCTGACATTTTCGACAAATTTGCTCTCTAAAATGCCGCATAACGGTCAGATGATATTCTTTATTTACTACATGACCTTCTGTCACCAATTATAAGTGCACAAAATCGCGATTATTAAAGATAACATTTAATGCTACCTTGCGTCTTGATTGACTTTGACATAGTCTTAGCTTATTGACTGCTGTGCAAGTGAAACTCATAAACTCATGCCTTATCATCAGTTATAATGCGTATTATGAATTTGGGATCAGAATTGATTGAGTTTAGCATATCTTCAGTGGCCTTAACCCAATTGAATTTTTGAAAAAAAATTCATATCTTTCGGAAATAGTCCAGCGGCAATGCGTTTCATAACCAAACAGTAGTGTTAAATAGTATGAATAAGCTCGAAAGACACAAAAAATTCAGTGCGTATATTTCTCAAGCTTATTAATGACGGTTTTCAGTCATGATTTTCTTCACATTATCGATATTAACTTTTGCTGAAGACGTTAGCAAATCTTTCACCACATCTTGATCGCTTTTGAATGCACTGTACCACTCACATGTATGGAAATTTGATAAAGTCAATTCACCGTAAGCTTTCTATATTATTTTCGACAATGCGTCATACCAATTTTTTCGGATCAACATATATTTTTACGTCATAATATCAATGCAATAATACATTTTTATGCTGGTAACAAAAAATTGTAATACTTAAAGACACAATTCTATAAATTTACAAATATGTTATCGAACATACTCGTATTATAACGTAAAAACATAAGTTGTTCCGCTATCGATGTTGGAATTCAATACTAGAAAAGCTGGCAATGCTGTTTAAACAATGTTTCGTTAAATTTTCTCCTCGTGAAAAGAACATGTACCTACACACAAAATATCGATATAATTTTATGTGAAGTTTTGAAATTAAAAGCATCTTTATCTAAGCAATATAGGTAATTTACACTCTTACCAAAAAAAGTGAACATTCTACTATTACAAATAGATGACTCTTTTCGAAATTAGTTTGTCGCATGAATTGTCATTATTCGAAATGCAGAGAACACTAAAGTTAAATACATGTTTTTATTCAATATACGTTTTTAATTTAGTTAGCTTTTTTAGAAGAAATAAATTCAGTTAGTTGAAGATGAGTAAAACCACTTTTATTTGCTTAGAAATTAACTTAATGAGCGTTCTCTATTGTCATTTACTTGGTTTCTTTACTTTGGCGAGATAGTAAATCTACTGCTGGACAAGAATCCATGGAAGCCAGCAATAGGATTTTGCAATCAAGGCGTCGTCTATGGATATCATCCTCTAAGTGAAACATTTGTGAGGAAAAGTAAATACTTCTTGTATAAAAAAATGTTTTCCGTTCAAAAAAATGTCGCCATAACCGGTTTTTATGTGAGAGATTGTCTCCTTGGACACCTTTCCTAACAGAAAAAATGCATATTCTGATTCTTTTGTATACAAACTGCCTCTATTCGCACTTTTCGTATACAAAAATATCTTTATTAAAACTTTTTGCATAAAAGCTGTTTTATTGATAATTTTCCTATATGAAACTATCTTTATTGATATTTTTCTTATAAAGAGTGATTTTTTAATCGTAGTTTCATTTTAAACATCGAATAAAACACTCAAATTTGCATCATACAAGTATATTAAAATGTTTTTATTGGAATCGATAAATTGATCTTTGACATTTAATTTTCAAAGGTAATTTCATGTGAATGTTGTCCGCGGCTCCGTCTCAAAATGTCCATTCGAAAGATCTAATTTTTCGTCCCTTTTTCGAGCATTTCGGCCTATATTCCACGAATAACGCGTGTTATGTTATCCTGCAAGGCTTCAATAATGTTCGACTTGTCCACACAGACTAACGACTTGACATAACCCCACAAGAAATAATCAAGGGGCGTTAATTCGAAAGATCTTGGGGGCCAACTCATAGGGCCAAATAGAGAGATAAGCTGCTCACCAAATTCATCTCTCAACATATCCATTGTTTCACGAGCAGTGTGACATGTTGCACCATCCTGATGAAATCACATGTCAACCAAGTTCAACTCACCAAATTGGAGCAAAAAACATTTCTTATGGTTGAGTAACACATGTCCAATTGCTGAGAACGGCGACGAATTGACATTTCACGATCGTCATTAACACTGGTCGCTACGGCTGCAATATTTTCTTCTGTACTCACTCTACGCATGCGAGTCGATGATTTTATGTCAAACAAAGTAAATTTGGTGCGAAATTTGGAGATAATATTACGAATTGTTGATTCAGCAGGTCGATTATGACGACCATAAAATGGTCGTATCAAACGATGCACATTTGTCACAGAGCACGAATTTTGATAATAAATTTCAACGATTTGTAATCGCTGCTCGCTTGTTAGTCTTTCCATGATGAAATGCTAGAGTGACGAATGACGTTTGGACGTCATTACCAACCAGTGCTGCCAACCTGAAAAACTTAAATCTTAAAAAATCACCCTATATAAAACTGTCTAAGTTATTGATATTTTCTTATAAAAAAAAGTACTTATGTTATCACTTATTTTATATAGTAAAGAACAGTCTTTGCGTACAACTAATAAAATTTACTACATAACATATAAGATATTATCGAAATCTTTTAATTCGGGTATTAATAAGAGACTTCCACGGAAATTCAGTTTCATTTTTTTTTAATTAAAAATTTAAAATTTTCGATAAACAGTCTTTCCTTATAACCAAAATATTTTACTGAGTAACATATAAGATTTTATAAAAATCTATTAATTCGAATATTATGCAAAATTGTAGTCGAAAATTGGCAATATTACAAACAATAATGTGACGAAGCACCTAAAATTCTTAGGAAAATCTACAATTTCATAATAAAAATTAAAAATTTGTATAAGGAATTATCTATTTCTATTCTAATTATCTATTTCAGATGTTTTTCGAACATAAAATGTACCTAAATTTATTGGTAGTCATAACACAATTTCCGGAAATATTATATCGATTTTTTTTTTGTGTAGTTCTTTTAAAATTCGCAAAACTCACATGAGGTAAACTAACATTATCGGGCATTGTAAACAAACTAAATGACAGATCGCGCTCAAACTCCGCGTCAGTATAGAGGACAGTTGTGCTGCTTAGCGAAGAATTTTGACAATCCTCTTAAGGGAGCTGTTTGAAATATGCAATTCCTTATAATTTTTTTGAATGTACAGGTTGGCGTAATAGAACGTGCATATTGCATCATCTTTTTTTGCGGGGTAGAAAAGGCTCAAGCGGGGGGGTGCCTACATCGTTGGGTTGGCGGGTTTATGGAGTTTTAGTCGTTATGAATCACTTCGACGGGAAGCGTCGCTCATTTTGCGTGCGCGCATTTTACGAGAACTCTCGTTCATATATTGCTACTAGGCGACTATATTGTGCTGAATATGGACTACGGCGAATTAGTGAAGCTCCGAGTTCTAATTTAATTAAAATATGGGTAAAGCGTTTTGAAGAGACCGGTTCAACATTTAAACCACAAGCAAATGGTCGCCCAAGAACATCTAGGGCCGAAGACAATGTTGAGAGAGTTATGGAGTCAGTACGAGGAAATCCATAAATGTCGACTCGCAACAGATCGTCTGTCTTACAATTATCGCGACGAAGTTTGCAACGAATTTTAACATTGGATCTTAAACTGCATCCATATAAGCTGCAATTACAACAAGAATTGAAAGAGTCTGACTTCATAGCAAAGCTCGCATTTGCTAATGAAATGCTTAATCGATTTTCCAATTTTGACAATATCCTTTTCTCTGACGAGGCTCATTTCCTTATGAATGGGTTCGTAAACCGTCAAAATTGTCGTTACTGGAACAGTGAAAATCCCATAATCAAACACCAGAAACCGTTGCATAGTCCTAAAGTGACAATATGGGCAGCAATCTCTGGCAGAGGAATAATTGGTCCTTTTTTCTTCGAAAATGCGCGGGGCCAAAACGTTACGGTTAATACGGAACGCTATGTTGAGATGTTGGACGGATTTTTGGCTCCAGAAATTGAAAGTTCAAGAATAGTGAATTCCAGAACTTGGTTCCAACAAGATGGAGCTACCTGTCATACATCAAATGACTCCATGGTGGTGGTGAAGCAGATGTTCCCTGGCAGACTGATTTTGAAAAGAGGTGATATCCCATGGCCTCCACGTAGTCCAGACTTGACGCCTCTTGACTTTTTTTTGTGGGGATACCTCAAACACAAAGTCTACAGTAATAATCCAAGAAACATCGTTCAGCTCAAGGAGAATATCCGTGGTGAAATGGCAGCCATTACACCAGTATTACTGAAGAAAGTTTTCAATAATTTTCGTTTGCCGTTAGAGGAGTGCCGTCGTAGAGAGGGTCACCATTTAAATGATGTTATTTTTAAGAAATTAACTCCATTTATTACTCTACAATGCCTTAGATTTATTTTAACCATACCTTTTGTATTTATTTTTTACTCTATTTTTTAAATATGCACGTTCTATTGCGCCACCCTGTATATATCCACATATTTTTTTTTTTTAAATATTCAATTGAGACAAACAAAACTTGTGTTCAAAAAGTTTTTGACGTCAAGCAAATTGAATAGTTCAAAATTTTTCGCAAACACTTTTTCCATGATTAATTTTGATTACTATTACTGGTGGCGATATAAACATTTAATGTTTAATCATTTACCCCCAGATAAATTTCACAACCGAGTGATATCCCTAAATCCAAACTCCTGCCACCAAATCCTTGACATCCGCAACATGCTTCATTCACTCAATACACGCAGACGCCACCAAGCATCCAGAATGATTATCGCAATAAGAATTTGAACTTATGTGTGTAAAAAAACATAAAATTTATGACAAGATCCTGCGATAAAAGGGTACACCCCAATTAACTCTTTTTTGACGCTGTAACACTCTAGAGGGAGGGAGTACAAAAATGAAATAACCAAAAACAAAAAAAAGGATTCCGCCAAGATTGACACAAATAATGGGCACATGTTTATATGTTTTCCTTTTTTGTTGTGCTAATTAAATGTAAATTTATTGTCTCCACAGGAGGGCAGCGTCACATCAAACCCCTTTGGCAGAATGCAATGGCTAGAGGAAACTCTCAAAACCAGGCAATTTAATCGTTTTTTCCACTTGCTTATGATTTTGTTATGCTGTCTTTATGTTACAAAATTAATTCGATAATGACATTACGGCAATTAGCCACCAGCCCAGAGAACAGATGTGTACGACGTCAAACAAACAGACCAGAAACCAATAACGTCAGTCCTCTGGTCTTTGTAGGTGGTAATAGAATATCAGCAGTTTGTGAGGAAAATAAAGAAAAATGATAAATACTTTAAATGTTTTTGCAAAATTATTAGAAAGCAGGAAGTCAGAAAGAGCAGTTCTTGCATTTATCCTTTTCTGGAGAGGCATTAATTACTAATTACAACGAGGTCATATCCTGCAGAGTCCTAGTCTGTGGCACACTTTTGCCATCTCTTCAAAATTAATGACAATTGAAGATCTCTCCTGTTTGTGCAGCAAACAAACAAATGTGTAGCGAATAAAACGAGTGTGGATCCTCTCTACAGGAGTAATGCGTATCCATTCTTCAACAATTTTGTGACAAACTTGGAAATTGATATTGCAAAAACTGCAGAACGCATAACCTTGATAACGACATCTATGTGTTGCAGAAAATGTCAACTCACAAAACAACAGGGGTGGGGTTTTGTGTCACTCTAAAGTCATACGATCTTTGACAGTATTTGTATGCAATATGAGAATACTGATGCTGCAGCATTCTTTCGTTTGCACTATAACTGTGTGCGTGTGTTCACTCTACGCTCTTTCGCCTCTCCCGTTGATCACGTAATGTCCTTTTTGCTCTGCATGGATCTATAAATGAAGGTCATTTCATTCATTGCTCCTTATTGTAATAGATGACAATTTTGATAGCAAATGACAATATTTTTACAAAACTATTTATCAATTAAAGTGAATTTGTCACAGTTACTCAACAATGTCCTGGCACGTGTACGAATATCATGTTCAATGTCAAAGAACATATTTTTTTGCGTTCAGTTTTTAACAACCTAACAGCTGCTGTCAGGTTTTATTTAAAAGCTAATGTTTGAAATAACAAAATGTTTAAAAACGATTTTATAAGTTTATAAATTCAAAACAATTTTTTTTGTAACAAATGCATTTTCCAATAAAAATATGAAAGACTTCAAATCAAAGTGTTCTGTTCAAACTTCATATATCATATAAGTATGTACATCATATTTGAAATAGTGAGATGTTTATAAACGATTTCAAAAGTTCACAAAATTTAAAAAAATCTTTGTAACAACTGCATTTTCCAACCATTTCCTATGTAAAAAAGGAGGAATGCACGTCAAATTATTTCATCCTTTGCGAATTGAAAAAGTGGGAACAGGTAGACATTACAATAACAAGCAATTCTACCTTCACCCGGAGGAATGAGAACACACATCATGTCATAAAACCATAATCATTTAACGTACCAAGTATAGAGTTACAAATTTAGGGGTTCTAAAACCGCCGGTCTGGCAAGGCTGTCGGCTGTTAAATGCCTGTCATCTGAAGTGTTACTTACTTAGTGAAGGTTCATTTACGACTGCAAAATATTGGGTAGCAGAGTTTAAACGAGGAGGTATGAACTGCCGAAATGGACACCGTAATGGTCGACCAATTGAGGTGTCTACACCAGACACGGTTAAGAAAATCCACAAAGTAGTATTGAAAGGATGATCGTCAGCTGAAGTGTGTCAGCTACCTGAAATGATCGGCATTTCAAAAAGTGCCAAACATTGTATATTGACCGAAGATTTGAAGATGAGAATGCTATGTGCGAGAAAGGTGCCGCGCTTGCTTTCAATAAAGCAAAAACAGCGTCATGAATATGCTTCAATAGAGTGTTTGGTGATGTTTCACCGCAATAAAGCCGAATTTCTGTGTCGATTTGTAACCATGGATGAGACTTGAGTCTATCACTTTACACCTGGGGCAAAGGAACAGTCAAAGCAGTGGACTGGAATGGGAGAATCTTGCTCAAAGAAGGAGAAACCGGTTTCACCTGCAGGCAACGTTATGACGTCTGTTTTTGGGGTGGGCTTGGGATTATTTTTATTGGTTATCTTCAGAAAGGAACGGCGAATACTAAGCTAATTTATTGCACCGTTTAGGTGATAGAATTATGGGGAAAACAGCGGATTTGGCGAAAAAGAAAGTGTTGTTTCATTAAGACGATGCTTCAGTTTTCACATCCACTATTGCGATGGCCAAAATTAATTGATTAAAGACTAAATTGCTTCACCACGCATTTTATTCGCCAGATTTAATAATATTAAAATATTTGCCAACAGTGATGAAGGGGAGTCTGCGGTTGATGACTATTTTAAAAAGTTTGGCAGTTCTTACTATAAACGGGGTATAGAAGCTATTGAATGTCGCTGGAAAAAGTGTATCATGCTAAAAGGAGATTATGTAGTAAAATAAAGAACTTTTTTGTATCTTCTCTCTTAGGTCGGCTAGTTTTAGGGCCGTCCTCGTAAACGAAGTCTTCAGTGCTAGGTTTAAGTAATGCGTTTCTTTTTTCTGCACTTTTATATTAACGAATAACGACTCTTCTATCCAATCTGAGTGGGTTTTATCAGTGATTCCTGCCTTTAGAGCTGATAAATCAACAACTGACCACTCAAAAACTGGCCATTCAGGCAACAAATCCTGGCAGAATTGATTGTGAGCTATGCAATGTCTTCAATGTTTTTCAATATGCCTTCACTCAATGTCCTTTTACGTTGGAACAAACCTAAGGATATCATAGCAAATTCGACCATCAAAATAAATGTAAAAAATGTAAAAAATTGCGACATTTTTGCTTATTTTCAAAGCAAATCCCCACTGCAAAAGATAAAAGTCTTTTGATTTTTGTAATATTCTAAAATTTGTTTATTTAAATTAAAATTCTTTCGAGCTTTTTACTCTTTTATTTTTTCTTACAAACTAAATGTTTAATAATAATAATATTAATAATAACGATAATAATAAAATAAAATAAAATAATATATTGCGTTCTTGAATTAACTGATACGTCAACGTAAATGTTTTATATACAATTAAAATAAATTAACAAATTTAAACTGAGAAATATAAATTAAAAACTTCGAGTAGAATGTTTTTGATTTTTGTACAATTTTGATTTGAGTTTTTCTTTTTCTTTGAGTTTAGCACCAAGATCACATTGAGATTTAAAGGATTTTGTTGTTGCTGTTGTTGGTATTTAAAGACTGCAAGCAGTCTACAGTTAATGTCTTGACAACTCCAGCTTAAGCCTCAGTCTTATAAGGTTTGAATAGCTTTGGTTTGGGCTCAGCCAATGTCTGAGTTTGGCATGGCGGAGACATCGAAGAGGCGGGACGTTTAGCGGAAGGGATTTGAAGGCCAGAGGAAGAAGAGGGGGCGGTGGCAGAGGCAGAGGCAGAGGCGGATGCGGATCCGGAGGAGTTCAAATGTAAACTGGCCGAAGAACTGGAGGTATTATCCTGAGCATGCAACAAAGGCAAATGAATGGGCTGCTGCATTGAGGAACGGATGGGACTCAGACTGCGATCAAATACTTTGGTGTGGTCCGAACCGGCCGGACTTAAAGACAAGGTGGAGGAGTGAGGCGACGACGAAGATTGCAAGTCCAAGGGGGGTGTTTGTGTCTTGGTGGTATATGCATTGGTGTGGGGTATGGCACCCAACATAGCGGGATAGGCAGCCGCGGCGGCCGCAGCAGCCATGGGATTTGCACTCATATGCGGAGGCATGGCGTGGGGCAAATGATGGGCAGCATGTGTAGGACGAGCGGGGATGTGATAGGGTGTGTAGCGATATTGGCCATAAGGATTGTGACCGGGCACAGGCATCGAGGGCATGGCGGTAGCTAGCATTGGATTAGCAGCTGCGGCGGCGGCGGCAGGGTAAGGTCCGTAAGGCATGCCCACACTATTGGCGGCGGCTTGCAAAATTGAAGCGGCGAAAGCGGGATCCGAGTATACCGCAGCATAGGGCCAGGCGACCGCAATGCGTTGGCGTTTATCCTTCATGCGACGGTTCTGGAACCAAACCTTAATGGTGGACTCGGGCAAGTTTAGTTGGGCAGCCAATTCACAGCGTCTGGGCCGGGACACATAATTTTCCTTGTAGAATTCCTTTTCTAGGCGAGCCAATTGATCGCGCGTGAAAGCGGTTCGATAGCGGCGCACAGAAGGATCAGCGGGAATTTCACAGGAATTATTACGACTGCCATTGAGGGAGGTGTCCGGACTGGAGAGGCATTCTGCAATGCAAAAGGAGACGATGGGAATAAGTACAATTGCCAGCAACAGGAATGGAAGTAGTAGAGTAACTGGAGTTAACGTATCCACATGACAGTAACGTTTGACTGAGGTCTGAGAAAACTTACCGGTAGGAGAGGGTGGTGGAGTCTGAGGTTTCCCGTACTGGGTGGTCATCAAGTCCACAACCAGCGGTTTTTGATCATTCGAATCGTGATGAAGACTGTGATGATTTTCCATTGTGTACGATCTGTATCCATGCATGCTGGCGATTTTAAATTAAAACTTTTCACACTAGTTAACAGTTATATGCGTGAAATGTTTCTCGTGCACTGCACTATTTGTGTATTCATGTACTGCGATAACAAAGGAAAAATGTTTTCCTTTTCTTTTAAAAAATCTACTGATAAAACTATTTTCTTAAATTTCTAATATTTTCTAGTTGTCTTTTTTTTTTCTTTTTTTTTGTTTACTTTAATGTTATTTCTTAGAATGCTACAGCACTAGTGTGGCTTGCTCATCATATCCTGAGTGTTTTTATACCCTTAGGAGAGCGGTGAGGCAAAGAGAGATTGCGAGATGTCAAAGGCGTACTCTTAGGGGAAATTACCGTGCACACACTCACAAACACAGGCACACAGAGGAACAGCACTCATTGTGTTGGATGACCAGCCAATGGGCAACTACAATTATGGCCACTAAGAGCAAAGTTATACAAATTGATTTGTCACTGAGGTAATCGCTTGCTCACAGATATAAACTCTTTTCTCTCTACGATGTCTTGCATGTGTGTGTGTTGCGCGCATGAGAGCTAATGAAGTGTAAATTTGTAAAATCAGTGGTTGTTTTCTCCTCAGAATATTGTCTACACCTTGCGAGAGAACAAGTACCAGAATGAAAGAGAGAGGTCAAACTAAAGAGCGATTAGTAGTAGGTGCGTTCGCAGAGAGTTAGTTGCTGTGTTTGTGTGTGCGTGTGCTATTTCTCAATTATTTTGTTGGGTACTAAACGCAGATGATAATGTGGCAATGACAGCGATTACGATGTTAGAACAATGGTTATAAAAAACCTCAGTCGCTGCTGTTTCTTCAGTTGGTGCTGCTGCTCCTGAATCTCTGTTCCGTGGTCACTATTCATAGAGATTTTTGGCTGCCATAACCATACCTTAAGAGATGTTCTAAAGAGCAGTCAGTTTGCCGTTATTGTTGTATGTTAGTGTGTCGTTTTTTCGCTTTTTGTTCTGTTAATTCCAAGAAAAACCATTATCACGCCTACCTTAAATGTACAACAACTACAAGTAATAACATGTAAATCTTAAGGATACCGGAAAGGAACCTACGAGCGTACAACAACAACATGAACTATATTTAACGTTTGTTACCACTAACTTTAGCGTTAATAATTGCGCTATAATATCTCCCCCCTCCACCACCCCACACACGCACACCCTCCTTTAAGAACAGAAATCACCGCCATAACTATAACTATTCTTTGGTACGAATTCGGTAATCCTGCCCCGCCCGCGCTGCATATATTCCTCTACCCATTGGATGATAAAATTTGGTATTCATAGCCTCATAACAAGCAAAACGTATCCAGCCGTTTCACTCCAACATTCTCCATTGCAACTCCCCCAGTAAGAAAGAGAGCAAAAATAAGCACATAAAGATGGTACAACAAAATAAAGCACCCAACACAGCACAGCATGGCACGGCATAATAATGGTATTGTTGCTTATCATCACCCGGTTTATTCGAGACATCAGTGAGGCATGAAATTAGGGTGTGGTGCACACAGCTGGGGGAGGTGGCTGTCTGGATGGCTGGTTAGCCATTCATTGAGTTGTGTATCATGCATTGTATGTACGTATTATATGCATGTGTAGCAAACCCCAGGCTAAAAGCTGCAGCCATTATTATACCTTTTTAGTAGTGTAGTTATTTCGGTTCAGTGGATATTGTTTGTTATCCAAAACGTTTTATCATCCATCTGCTGCTTTAATAAACATGTGTGTGTGGCTTCACAACAACTTTTACAGCAATGAGTTCAAATAATAGCAGACAAAGGTGACTGGCAATTTTTGAAGTGATTAGCAAAATCATGGCCAATTTAAAACTAATACCGGGGAGATCGAGTTTTTGCGCCGTTAAAATTTCTTTAAATTTATATTTCTAACTATTAACATTTTTCAAATTAACATTTCTTATTTTATTACTAATAATATAAAGATTTGTTATTGAAATGTCACAATTTTAAAGTAAGACGTCGTTGACTCGTAGTATAACAACGTTTTTTTTTTACTTTTTCTGGATTAACAACCTTCGGCGTCGTGTGAAAAGTAGGGATTCCAAATAACGATTACTGAATCTATTTTTAACTCAAAAAAATCACTGCGATGGAAAAAATCGTTAAGAAACATATGAAAACTTATGAAAATGTTTGTGTTTCAATGCATTTTATAAATGTCACAAAACTTATATTTTTCATTATTATTGTTATAAATTGTAATAATTATTTTTGGTTTTTATTATAAAAACTAATTATAATTATTGTTGTTAAATTTCGCAACAAAATCTAAAAATAACAATAAAAAATTAAAAATGAGTTTTATTTTTAAAAACCGAAAAATAAATAACATCAATCATGATTTTTATTTCTTCAGTTGATGTAAATTAACTTAAATAAAGTAAAATCATATTAAAATGTAAATTATCTTTTACAAAAGAATAATTAAAAAAGGCCGTAACATCATTTATTCACAAATATTCTCAAGATTAAACAATATTATCGAAAACCCAGAATAGAAATGTTAACATTTTCTTAAATAAATTCAAATCATATTAAAACTTAGGTTGTCTTTTACAAAAGTATAATTAGAGAAGCCCATAACATCACTTATTGACAAATATTTCCAAGATTAAACAATAATATCGAAAAACCAAAACAGCTTTTCACAGAAGGTCGAGAAGATGTGAATGACGATGCTCGCTATGGACGTCCCAGCACATCAACAACCGATGAAAGTAAAGAAAATTGTTATGGAGTATCGTCGAATCACAATCGTCGAATTACATAGAAGTTGTTGAGGTTGTCGGCATATTGGTTATTTCATGCCATGCAATCTTTTCGAAAATTTTGAACATAAAGCGTTTGGCAGCGAAGTTCGTTCCAAAATTGCTGAATTTTGACCAAAAACAACGTCGCATCTGCATCGCTCAGGAATTGTTGAATGACGTCAACGACTGATTTGTTCCTTCATAAAATGTCTTTCAGAAACTGCTCTGTTCAAACGATTCCTCTTAGACCTAATTATAACATAATACATGGAAACATAATTCAAAACAATTTGGTAACCAGAATATTGCTAGAAAATATTTCTGAAGATAATTGTGTACACTTGTAAGTGAAGATCTAATTGGTTACTTTATTTTCAGGTATATTAAATCGTTGTGATGCACCATGATTGCACAATGATTTTTTGAACTGGAGTTTGGATGCAAATATCTGCCCTAATATTTACAACAATAATAGCGAATAAAATATATTTTGCGGTAACGAGTCTGCTCCTTCGTTTACGACTGTAAAATATTGGGTAACAGAGTTTAAACGAGGCCATACAAGCTGCCAAGACGAACACCGTAGTAGTCGACTAATTGTCATGTCCACACCAGATGCGGTTAAAAAAATCTATAAGATATTGTTCAATGATCGTCGGCTCAAGGTGCATGAGTTATATTGTGTGGATGGGTCTAAATTCCAGCACGAAAACTTGTTGACAACGAACTAGATGGACGGCGCATAAGAAGGCGACCAAAAATCCGTTGGAAGAACAAGAATTTTGAAAAACAATAAAAAAAAACTGCTTGCAGCGTATAATAGATAAGGATGTCTATTCTATGTAGTCCCGATCTAAATAAGTAGTTATGGGAACAGTTCCGATTTAAATTGAGTGCTTTCGATGTAGAAATGAGAACTCAAAAAATTACTTTCTGAAATTATTATCCATATAACCACCATTTATATTCTTAATTATTTTTGTTCTTAGTATCAATTATTCGTTTCTTCATATGGAATGAAATTTCCTTATTGCAGTTGATGTTTACTGAAAATAAATTAGATATTCTCGTTTTTAGTTGATTATTTTCCACCATTTAATTACAGTCTTCAATTTCAACTATTATATTCCCATTTTTAACTGGAAATAGGATAAGCAACCATGAGAATGACTACAACCAATAAATTGCAGTATAGGTCACCTAATGAATATTAAGAAGAATAAGTAGCGACATTCAGATCGGATTATTCTATACATAAACATGGTCATTACACTTTTCGGATTAGTGAATAATGAGGATTAGCGAAACGTGGATTAGCGGGGCCATAATATACGCCAGTTTTCAAACGAAGTTAACAAACTTTGTATACAAAAACATATATACAAACAAAACAAAAAAAGAAAAATAATTTCGGAAAATTAGTATAATAAACCAATAGTGTTTAACCCAAACACACTTTGGTCAGGTAGCTGAAATAGTAATGAAC
Organism: Philornis downsi; assembly: GCA_019455685.1. Taxonomy (NCBI): domain Eukaryota; kingdom Metazoa; phylum Arthropoda; class Insecta; order Diptera; family Muscidae; genus Philornis; species Philornis downsi. Next base: position 4,738 of record JAHXMU010000366.1, on the reverse strand, counting down.
TTTGTCATGCACAACAGTTCTTTACTAATTGAGTTGCAATAATTTGTTTTTCTTTAGAACTCTAAAGACATGATTTTTAGCTTAATCGATCAAAACTTTAGCAATGATGCATCTTAAATAATTCTCACATTAAGACTGAAGAAAAAAATAAGCAATTGATTCATAAATTTCATAAAATTTGTATGCAACAGAAGTTTCCAAACATGATTTTCTGTTTTGGGGACCATATTTTTCTTAAAATATAGATTAAATATGGAAATTTTCACCGCTTTGCCCCAAAAATTGCGGTGAATTTCAGCTTCCGCGGATGCACTTTTTTCACTAGGTTGTGATGTTTTTCAAGTCAATGCAATCAAGAAGAAATTCTCAACAAATTCAGAGTTTCAGATGTATCAGATGTACCCATTCACAATCACTATACTAAGTCTGCTTATGAGAATTCGTGACTGGATCCAAAATAACGATGTATACAACCTGCCGCTATGAGCATATCATTCTATCAAAAGTGTTTTTTGACCATCAAGCTTGAATGAACATAAAAACAAAGTCCTATTGCACTGACCGAACTAATTGAATGAACCGAAGCAATTGAATTAACTTAAATATGTATTTGAATAAGATCAATTGATAAGGATCTTAAGCAATTCTCTTAAAATATGTACAACCAATACATGCAAGTGGATTTTTTAACAAAATCCAAATCCAAAACACCGGCTTATCCATTTTTTTGTTTCAAAAGTAAAGTTAAATAAAACACACATAAAGCTATGATTTCGATGACTTTTTTATTTAATTATAATGCTTGGAACTCGCCATTGTGTACGAAATACAGGGTGGGCCATGTGAGTGTTGGCGATTTAATTCTTCAATTTCTCGGTAACGCGCGGCGCGGGGTGGCGGGGGGATATGTTGTTCGCTGCGCCACTTCCTGGAAATTTAGTCGCCATGGAGCCGTACACGGGAGTGCAGCGTGCATTTTGTGTCGGAGCGTATTACGAAAATAATAAATCAGTGATTACTGCACGACGTTTGTATCGGCATGAACACGGTTTACATGATTTAAGTGAAGTTCCAAGCGCCAATGTGATACGAAAATGGATCAGAATGTTCGAAACAACCGGCTCAACAGTACCAATTACGGTTCGTGGTCGCCCAGTTTCTGCAAGATCAGCCGACATTGTGGAGCGTGTTCGTGTTTCAGTTCAGCGAAATCCGCAACAGTCAACACGTAAGAGAAGTCAGTTTTTGGATGTCAAAAGAACAACTTTACGACGAATTTTGAAACGTGATTTGCATTTGAAGGCTTATAAGATTCAGATAGTCCAATAATTAAAACCCGATGATGCCAATAACTGACTTAACTTTGTCAATTTGATGCTAGAGCGGTTCAACAATTTCAACAACGTGATTTTTAGTGATGAGGCCAATTTTCACCTTAATGGCCATGTGAACAAGCAAAATTGTCGGTTCTGGTCCGAGACTAATCCCCGACGCTTGCATGAACGTCCATTTCACAGCCCTAAGCTTGTCGTGTGGGCTGGGATAACGTCAACCGGTATTATTGGACCATACTTTTTTGAGGACGAAAGAGGGCATGCGATGACGGTTAGAGCGAACAATTATTGCAACATGCTAGCAGACTTTTTGGTGCCAGCTTTGCAAGAACTTCAAGGCAATACCTCGAGGATGTGGTTTCAACAGGATGGGGCCACATGTCTCACGGCTAGGGTATCCATAGAGCTGCTGAAAAATGTTTTTCCTGAAAAACTCATTTCGAAAAGGGGGATATTGAATGGCCCCCACGTAGCCCCGATCTCTCTCCATGCGATTATTTTCTATGGGGCTACCTCAAATCGGTAGTCTACGAGACTAATTTAGAGCAGTTGAAGAGGAATATTATTCAGGAAAGTAACAAAATACCGAGAACAACTTTTCAACGAGTTTTCCAAAATTTGCGACTTCGGTTCCAAGAGTGTCAATCAGCCAAGGGAAGCCATTTGGACAACATTATTTTTAAGTCTTAAAAATTCCCATGCTTCTACTTTTTAAGAATACAAATATATTTTTTTTTATGTTTCGTATTTTTTTTTTTAATTGAATATTTAAACCGCCAACACCCTTATGGCCCACCCTGTACAATGACATTTAAATGATAAGCCTCTGGATTGGTTGCAGCAGCGAATTCTTTTGAGGTAGTTTTCGACCACTTTTTCGCACATTTTGGGCGATATCTCGGCGATAACTTGACGGATGTTGGTTCTCAAATACTCCATCTTTTGGGGATTATCAGCCTAAACACGGTCTTTGACGTAGACCCACAAAAAAAGGTATAACGACGTCAAATCGCATGATCTTGGTGGCTAATCAACGTGAAATTACGCTTTCTGAATACTCCTCATGCAATAAAGCGGAAATCGGGCATGTTGTGTGGTCTTGTTGAAACCACATATCGTCTGGTTCATAATTTTCAATTGCAGGCCAAAAAAAAGTCGGTTATCATACGGCCATAGCGATCTGAATTGAAAATCTGATTATCCGCCCCACTTTCACTATCAGAAGCGATATTTTCGACAATGCTTACACTGCGATGATACACAGGCCTGAGCACATCTGTAACGCTTCCAATCTTTTCAAATTTCTTTATAATCTTGACAATTCCTTGCGCAATAGATCGATTATGACGACCAAAATCACCCCATAATGGATGAAAAGTGCCCACGTTTGAATCATTACTTTTGTAGTAAATTTTAACTAGTTTTTGCGTTTTTCGTTTGTTAAACAATCGATACTTGTAAATGGCAAACTTTTTACTAAATAAGAAACACTTTAGATGACAGGTATTTAACAGCCTTGCCAGACCTGCGATTTTGAAACCACTAAATGGATAAACCCATATATAAAACTAACTCTAAAAAGTTTTTGGATAATTCGTTCACATTGAGGCATGGACATAAATTTAGCTGCCAAGTTTGATCCAACAGATCTGAGAGAATGTATATAACATTCTGTACTGTGACGAAAAAGTAAAACACTTTATTTATTCCAAAACGACATCGCTGCTTTCACCTGATTGCAAAAAAAAATCCTTATACCATAAACCGAATTACACGAAAATCAAAACTGAAGTTTTCAATAAACTAATCAAATTAGCGAGTTTTTACTGCATTTAATATTTAAAGTAAAAATAACCATTTTTACCAATATCTTTTCAAATTTGGTTTTCGTTTTACTCTAATCTATTTTTCGAATAAGGTTGCATTTATGATTTCGTAGTTTAAATTTCTACACAACATATGATTTATGTACGAGGACGGTTCCAAAACTAGCCGACCTGATTTTGTAAACATAGAAAAAATTGGCAAACGACCTTTATGTAATTTAATATTCCCATTTGAAAAGTCCAACCAATATTAAAGCCGAACTGGAGGGAGTCTGTTTCTTCGTTGACAACTGTAGAATATTGGGTAGCAGAGTTTAAACGAGGCCGTACAAGCTGGGAAAACGAACACCGTAGTGGTCGACTAATTGAAGTATCCACGCCAGACATGGTTAAGAAAATCCACAAAATAGTATTGAATAAAGATGTGTGAGTTAGCTGAAATTATAAGCATTTCAAAAAGTGCTATACGTCGTATATTTACCGAAAATTTAAAGATGAGAAAGCTGTGCGCAAGATGGGTACCGCGCTTGTTTTCAATGGAGCAAAAACAGCGTCGTAAAGGCGATTCAGTGCAGCGTTTGGCAATGTTTCACCGCAACAAAAGGGAATTTTTGCGTCGATTTATAACCATGGATGGGACATGGGTCCACCGCTTCACACCTGAGACAAAGAAACAGTCAAAGAAGTGAACCGGAATGGAAGAATTTTGTCCAAAGAAAGCGAAGACGATTCCATCTGCAGGCAAGATCATGGCGTCTGTTTTTTGGAATACGCATGGGATTGTTTTTATTGATTATCTTCAGAAAGGAAATACCATCAACGGTGAATAATATGCTAATTTATTGCAGAGTTTAGTTGATGAAATTATGGAAAAAAGGCCGCATTTGTCGAAAAGTGAAATGTTGTTTCGTCAAGACAATGCTTCCAGTTCATACATCCACTATTGCGATGGCGAAAATGAATGAATCAAAGTTCGAATTGCTTCATCACGCACTTTATTCGCCATATTTAGCTTCCTTGTACTATTTTCTATTTCCAAACTTGAAAAAATGCCTCGGTGGTAAAATATTTGCCAACCGGTTGAAGGTTTTTTTTTAAGGATTTTAACAGTTCTTACTATAAACAGGGTATAGAAGCTACTGAATATCGCTAGAAAAAGTGTATCGAGCTAAAAGAAGATTATGTTGGAGAATAAAGAAAATTTTTTCACAACTTTTTTGTGTCTTCTTTGCTAGGTCGCCTGGTTTTGGGACCGTCGTCGTGTAACTAAGCTGCAACATTGAGAAACTGTACTTAGCGAAACCTAGATAAATAAATGCAGTCTAAACAAATCGACATTTTCCTTTGTTGTGAACACATTTTGCAATTTAGACAGATATCGCATTTGTAAATTTATGCTACTGCACTAAACAGTGCTGTAAATGTCCAGTTTTTATTTTTTCATTTAGAAATATTGCAAAGATTTGGCTTTGTTGTTTATTCCCACTCTGCCCGTTGTTCTGCCCTTGCTGGTGGTGTTCCATATCACTTTATCACTCCGTTTAGTGCAGTTGGCGGAGTTTATTATAATTTTTTTTT
>JAHXMU010000365.1:38248-82818 GCA_019455685.1 Philornis downsi | reverse complement strand
CAGTAGCTGCAGCAGTAACAGCAGTAGTAGCAACAGAAACAACAAAGGAACGGGGGGTTTAGTGCGGGCAATAGACGTGTTTATTGTTTAGGGGCATTTCCCCATTCGCACTTCGTCACCCTCATCCGCTCTTAGCCACCTTAACCACCAACTAAAGCACTAAAGCGTAACGTTACGCAAAACAATGACCAAGTGAAGCAAGTACTCAGTCAGTACTCGCTGAGTACTTGATATCGATGTTACTGGTTCGCAGGTACGATAATGGTAAATATTGATGTGAACGACGCTGCCAGGCACCAGGCACGACACCAACCGGGGAGGGGAGATGGTTATCAATTACAAAGCGCGTTGGAAATAATGATTTTGAATTAAATAAATGTCATATTTGGTTTCTACCAGAACGACAATGAAGACGAACAGCGACAGCCAGCAACAACATCAACAATACTTACTGTCTGCCTTCATCATCAACGCTGAATTATCCCTTGTACGTAGCGTTAAAGTTGTTGTTAATAGATTTAATAAACAAGAACACGATAAGGATCTTCCATGTGTTCTTACCCCCTCATCAGTACTGGCATGCCAACATATTTAGGAAGATTTCACTTAAACACACCATGTAATGAGACCGTTGGATTTGTAAATAAATCGCAAAATGACATCTAAATCAAGTACTTGACCTCCGCCGAAACACCCTTGCCGGCTTTTGATGATGCCAAGAAGACAATGGCAGATTGCGAATGCAGATGATTTACATGTGAAGAGATCTAGATTTTTTCCAGAGATATTAGGCATGGAAACGTAGACTAAGTATTTCTATCGGAAGTCTTTGAAAACGGGTCTCTGCGAATTAAATAATTTTTAAAGAAAGATGTAGGAAAACTCCTAAAATTATTTGAATTATGTGAAAAGAATAGTTACAATGTTGCCTTAAATGACGGTTTATAATCTGATTTTATTACTCGTCACCCAGGAAAATTAATTTCTTCGCTTCTGTTTGAAACTTGCCTTATTAGCCAGACAGTAGCCTAACATCTGGGGTCCTTCTTCTCACCCTTATTCAAACTTATAGTAAGAAACATTTCATTTCGTTCATCATGTGAATGTATCACCAATGATGCTGCCAGAGTCGTATCCTGGTTTTTGTGGTTTTAAATTTTAAAACTATTTAAATCTGCAATAGAAACTTCATCCGTCCAGAGTATGAGATTCAATGAATAAAAATAACCTGAAAATTGGATTTAAAAAATATCTTCTTTGTCAACATGGGATTAAATTGGCTTCTCTTGAAGTCCTAATTAGGCAATTTAAGTAAGAGCTTTCAGACAGTAAAGTATTTCAAGACAATAAAATCACAAATACATAGAATAAATCTGAAATTAGTCAGGCATATAAATCGGAGTAAATCCGAACAACACCTAACTGGTTCTGTTCACCGGAAGGTGAAATTCCTTTCGCGCTCTGTGCAAAATACCTTGGTGTAATATTGGACAAGAAGCTGAATTTCAACAGGGCGAAAAAGGCCGCAGTGGCGCTATATTCGTGCAAGAGGGAAATAGGTAAATAATGGGGATTAAAACCTCGCATGGTTCACTGGTTGTATACTGCAGTAGTAAGACCGATAATGTTGTATGGAGTTACCGTCTAGTGGAAGGATCTTGAGAAGTCCGCATACTGTAAGATACTAGACAAGGTCCAAAGGATGGCTAGTGTGTGCAGCACTGTTGCGCTCCGCGCCACTCCATCCGATACACTAAATGTAATTTTGCATTTACTATCCCTGGACGCAATCAGTATGCCGCAACTGCTGCCGCCACGGCAGTAAGACTAAGAGAGCTATCACAGTGGCTACTGTCATAGCGTAATCCCTAACATGGTGCCTGACATAACAGGCACTACAGACTACTCTCTAGCTGAGCCACTGTCCGTCAAGAAGTACCAAATATTTATACCAGATAGAGATACATGAAAATTTAGAACTCCTGATACAAGACTGTATGTCGACTTCTATATTCTGCTCAAAATGAAATAATCAGGTAGGTTGCCGGGTCTAATCCAAAGACCTAGGGCTAAGTATAGCAAGAAGACTACCTGATCACTGTTGTGTTTTTCAGGCCGAAATGTTAGCCATTATGGGAGTTTCAAAATTGCTGAGATTAAACCTACCATTAAATCCCTAGATTCTGTCTTCCTAACCTCACGATCAGCAATGAAATGATCAGATCTCTTAACGAGATGGTTCAGCTTTCAACATTCAACATTCGCCATATTCATCAAGGAATTGCAGAGTAGACGAGCTGGCAAGACTGTGCCGACTTTCACACTGACGGCTCAAAATTAAATAATCAGCTACGTTTCGGAGTATACTCCAAAGACCTACGGCTGAGTATAGCACCTGGTTACTGTATTTTTTTAGGCCGAAATTTTGGGTATTAAGGAAGTTGTAGAATGGCTAAGATATAACGTCCTCACCACTGTGGAGATTGACATATTCTCTGACAGTCAAGCTGCAATTAAATCCCTGGATTCCATCTTTCTGAAACCAACATCTGCCCTGAAATGCCGCAGATCTCTTAACGAAATGGTTCAACATTTCAATATTCACCAGGGAACTGCAGAGCAGACGAGCTGACAAGACTAGTGATAACCTTACACCCCCTAGCCGAGTTGGAGTATGTGAGCATACTTGTAAGCACCTATTATGAAACAGAGCATATTTAGCAGCGAATGGTATGTGGGCGTCTGTCCGGGACTGTAATCAATCCAGACAGATGTGGCCTCGCCTAGATTTGAAGCGTTCACACACACTGCTGTCGCTATCGAGATCCGACGTCTCATTACTTATATCCATCATGGTAGGACACTGTCTGGTTGGAAGACATGCAATGAGACTGAAGGTTGCGACTAATGACTTCTGCTGGATCTGTGGGAATAGAGAGGAAAAGGAACACCTTCTCTGCAAGTGCCCTGCCCTGACGAACACTGGGCTCTTATTTCTTTAGGCACCTAGGAGAACTGAACGATATAGATATTTGCTGACTTAAGAGCTTCTTGAGGCGCTCAGGATGGTTCAACGGGGGAAACTAGGGACATCCATATCTCTAGTTTCCGTGGTATTACAATGGACTATACAGTCAAAGTGAGTCTGTCCATTCAGACTGCCACACTGACCTAACCTAACCTAACCAGGCATATAAATATATATTATGTATGTATAACTGACCAACTCTATTCTTTTGCTAGGGATGTCGAAATCTTTATAAACTGGTTTTTCTTTTCCAGACATCACGTGGTAAATTTTTTGAAAATGCTACGCTTTTACCTGTTGCGGAAACTTATAGTTATCAATACGAGGGCTTTCCACCTGAAGCAGGCAATCAAAATCAATAAAATTGTTCTTCTTAGATATCTTGCACCTCTACATAGTTCGTAGTGCAAATTCTAAATGACTTTTTCAAAAAAGGTTTGGGATTCCGTAAAAGGTATTACAGAATTCAGCTACTGTGCCATAGAATGTTACAACGTCTGCACGTGACTGTATGCCCATGTGCTTGAGCCACGCACCATCGCACATCTGGCAATTTATCAGCAAGCATGGCGGCTTAAAATTGTTGGTATTGCGATTGGGGATTTACTTGGCGGTTTTTTCAATAATTGGCTACATTTTTGGTGTGTTTTTTAAGAACGATAAGGTAGCGACAATAAATTCGATACATATTCTTGTAACGGATATGATTCATCGTCATATCGGAATTAAGATGTTGTGAAACCAGCTTAATATGCCATTTTAGCAAAAAAAAGTTTATTGTTATTATAATAATTACATATATGTTATATTAATTCAAAAATATAAAATTTCCTGTAGCAATTTTGTTTAACAATACCTGTCATAATTATTTGATTTTGGAAAAAAAACAAATGACGTGCGAAACAAATTTTATGGATAGTATGAATATCTATGAAATTTGCTTCGTATTTCATTTGTTTTTTTTTTTTTTTTTTGGACAAAAAAAATTCTAATTTGTAATTGATATCTGGATTGTGCGTAAAACAAATTATTCCATAAGTTTCTAATTGGTAATTCATATACGAGTGTACATTTGTCTAATTAATTCTTTTGATTTCCATATAATTTAGAATAAAACAAAGCGTAATAATTGCTGGTGTTTTACTAAACAATACTCCGCAGACCTCCGCTGGATTGATTGCAGCAGTGGGTCCTTTTGAGGTAGTTTTCGACCACTTTCGACCTCACAATTTTGGCGCTACCTCGGCGATAACTTGACAAATGTTGGTTTTCAAATGTTTGGTGATTATTCGCGTAAACAGAGTCTTTGACATAGTCCCACAAAAGTTTAACGGCGTCACATCGCATGGCCTTGGTAGCCAATTGATGTCGCCAAGACGTGAAATTACGTTTTCTGCAAACTTTTCACGCAATAAAGCCAAAATTAGTTGTGTTGTGTGGCTCGTGGCACCGTCTTATTGAGATAACATATCGTCCAATTCCTAATTTTCAATTGCAGGCCAACAAAAGTCGGGTTTCCTATGGCCATAGCTCCCTGAATTGAAATTTGGATTATCTGCTACATATTCACTAACAGAAGCGATATTTTCGGCAGTGTGTATATTGCAACAATGCACAGGTCTAACCACAACTGTAACGCTTCCAGTCTCCAAATTTATTTATAATCTTGCCAATTCCTTGGACAGTAGGTCGATTATGACGTCCATAATCATCCAATAATCATCGTTTGTTAAACGATCCATATTCGTAAATGGCAAACCTTTTACTAAATGAATAACACTTCAGATGACAGGCGTTTAACAGCTGACAGCCTTGCCAGACCGGCGATTATGAAATCACTAAATGGATAACCCGCACTAAAAACGATGCCCATTTACCATTTTTAGTTTCAATTTGTGGATTAGTTCCAAGAGAAATAAGTGAGTTTATTTTGAGTAAAGAGATATTCGGAGCCATATGAAGATCAATTTTGTTCAATTTGAGTTGGTTTTAACCCAAATTTAGTTCAATTTTTTTTTTTTTGAATATGGTATAATTTTACCAATTATCCGAAATTTGAATTTTTTTCTGAAATTTATGATCTATGTGCTGTAAAGCTGTGAAGCTGTAAAGCTTAAGAAAAATAGACTGAATAAACAAGGCCTCTCCTGGTACCTTCCACATACTCGTATATGGCCGCTTTAATTCATATACTCTTAGCTGCGTGTCTTTTAAGCAATTGTACTGAGTTCAGTTAATTTTGGCGCACATCAGGCTTTTAGTGAGCTGAGTTCTGAGAATGAAAATTTCTATGCTGTTTTTAGCAGTAGCAGTAGCACAAAATTTGTGCAAAGTTCTAAGAAGTCATCACACTCAAAAGAAGTGAACTAATTTGGAATCAAAACGAACACAAATAAACTAAAATTGATTTTCATATGGCGCCAAGTACCTTCTTACTCCTTACACGAAAATAGTCCATAATTTAAAACTAAAAGTAGTAACTTGTCATTGTTTTAAGTACTATATTCCATCTTTGCGTACTCAAATTGGATAAAATGTCCATTAAATAGAGGGCGTGTGAACTTAAAAATGTTATAATTATATTTGAAACCATCCTGATCGCACACAGTACTCACAAAACTCTTTGAACTCAATTTTACTTTATTTGAAATAAAATAGGGGAAGCCTTGAACTCAAATTAAGGCAGAATGCTTATTGTTTAGATTAGTGCTTAGTAAGATTAATTAAGGTAATTCTAAGACTGATTTACATTTACTTAAAATTAAATAATTTTAAAATAAGATGAAGTAAAATTCTTAAGTTATTTGATTTGAGTTTACAATTTTTCACATTCTATTATTTTTTAACTGAAATTAAGTAAAGTAGGTATTATGTTAATTACCTCATTTCTATCTTAATCTTTCCAAAATATTAGAATGACTGAACCCAAAAGTGTTATAATTGTACTTGTAACCTTCCTGTTCGTGCGTCCTATTGAATAAGAACTTTATAGTTAATTTTAGTTTTATTTTTCTTTTTTCTTTTTATTTATTTATTTATTTATTTCTGGCTTGTAAATTAAAGTCTTCCGGCCAATTATAAGTAAATTACAATATGCAACAATTCATCTATTAGATTGAATCTGCTCAATATAATAAGTTAAAAAAAAAACATGTAATAAAAATTAAATATAAAGTTTATAACAATATATGAAATTATGATCATTAAAGACAAAAAAAAGTGTGGGAAAAAGACTAATTCAAAAGTTAGAAGTTAATCGGAATATAATCTTGAAATACAGGGTGGGTCATAAGGGTGTTGGTGGTTTAAATATTCAATTAAAAAAAAAAACTACGAAACATAAAAAAAAAATATATTTGTATTTTTAAAAAGTAGAAGCATGGGAATTTTTAAGACTTAAAAATAATGTTGTCCAAATGGCTTCCCTCGGCTGCTTGACACTCTTGGAACCGAAGTCGTAAATTTTGGAAAACTCGTTGAAAAGTTGTTCTCGGTATTTTGTTACTTTCCTGAATAATGTTCCTCTTCAACTGCTCTAAATTGGTCGGATTATTCTCGTAGACTACCGATTTGAGGTAGCCACATAGAAAATAATCGCATGGAGAGAGATCGGGGCTACGTGGGGGCCATTCAATATCCCCCCTTTTCGAAATGAGTTTTCCAGGAAAAACATTTTTCAGCAGCTCTATGGATACCCTAGCCGTATGACATGTGACCCCATCCTGTTGAAACCACATCCTCGAGGTATTGCCTTGAAGTTCTTGCAAAGCTGTCACCAAAAAGTCTGCTAGCATGTTGCAATAATTGTTCGCTCTAACCGTCATCGCATGGCCTCTTTCGTCCTCAAAAAAGTATGGTCCAATAATACCGGTTGACGTTATCCCAGCCCACACGACAAGCTTAGGGCTGTGAAGTGGACGTTCATGCAAGCGTCGGGGATTAGTCTTGGACCAGAACCGACAATTTTGCTTGTTCACATAGCCATTAAGGTGAAAATTGGCCTCATCACTAAAAATCACGTTGTTGAATTTGTTGAATCGCTCTAGCATCAAATTGACAAAGTTAAGTCGGTTATTGGCATCATCGGGTTTTAATTCTTGGACTATCTAAATCTTATAAGCCTTCAAATGCAAATCACGTTTCAAAATTCGTCGTAAAGTTGTTCTTTTGACATCCAAAGACTGACTTCTCTGAAATTCGAGCTACTCTTACTACAGAAGCACGACCCATGAGTGTGGTTATTTTAGGAATAAGAAGCTGCCTATTTACTACGGGAGGAATGTGAAAATGTAAACGAATTAAAAAGAAATTGAGGACTACACAATCGAACAGCTTGATAAAATAACAGCAAAGACCTAAAATCTACATAATTTTTAAAACTACAACCCAAGAAACGCTTAACATACGGTGTTATATGAACGCGACGCCTCAGTGAATTTAAATATCTCATAACTCTATTAAACGCCATCTGAACTTTCCTCATATTTTGTTTATTAGTGCCACTATATAACTCTAAACAATATAGAATACTAGGCATGATATAAGCATTAACCAATTTCTCCTTAATCGATTTGGGCAACACTAAGTCGGTATTATAAAAACTTCGCAGTGAATAATTTAAACGTCGGACTACATTATCCACATGATACTTAGTTTGTTGTCTAAAACTACTCCCAAATTTGCTGTCATATTAGCTATAATGCGAACTGAACTTATTTTTCCCCTTGTAATTTTGTTTTTTTTTTTGGATTTTTGTGACTTAGTGTTAACATAATTATATGTTAAATTGTACTATATTGTTGAAGAAAATGACTTGAGGATATTTGCGTACTTATTTAAAGTAAGTATTAGGTGCGCAACTAAGTTATCGTTGTTTTTTTTTTATAAAAAAATGCAACTTCATTATGAAAACATGTTTACAAATGATTCATTGAAAGTACTGCCCATCGCAAGCTACTACTTTTTCCCCATCTTTCTGGCAAAGCTTGAATTTCATCATAGTTCATCTTCTGAGGCTATCCACGAATCTAGCCAATCTTTGATGTCGTCATATGAATGGAATTGCTGGTCAGCCATACCTTGTGTTATCGAATGGAACAAATGACAATCGGACGGCGCAATATCTGGAGAATATGGCGGATGGGGTAAGACTTCCCATTTCAGCGTTTCCAGGTAGGTTTTAACGGGCTTGGCCTCGTGAGGTTGAACGTTGTCATGCTGAAGAATGACTTTTTCGTGCCTCTCCGCGTATTGTGGGCGTTTCTCGCGTAGAGTTCGGCTCAATCGCATTAATTGAAGTCGAACGATTCCCAGTGATAGTTTCGCTTATTAGTTTCAACAGACGCGACGACGTAGAAACATGACCGTGCAGTACCCATGACTTTTTTTTCTTTGGATTGCTGTAATGAATTCAGTTTTTATCAGCCGTTACAATACGATGAATAAAATCCTTCCTTTTTTGTCGCTGAAGCAGTTGTTCACAGGCGAAAAACGTCCTTTGGATTCAACCCATAAGGAACCCAAGTTCTTTGTCATTCCCAACGCAGACAATCGCTTGAAAATGGCTTTCCGGGTAACTCCTGAAGTAAACTCTACATGCGTTTGACACAGATCTCCATCAAGCAATGCTGTCAATTCAGTCTATTCAAAGGTTTTTCGTCTTCTTTCACGCGAACGGTCGTCAACATCAAAATCACCGTCTTTAAAGCGACGGGACCAATCTCGACACGTTGTTGCACTTAAAGCTGCATCTCTGTAAACATTTTGAAGCTCTCAATGAGCTTCAGCCGCCGTTTTCTTCGATTGAAAGAAGAAAATCTATACTTCCCTCATATGACGATTACGATATTTGGCAGAAATTCATGCACTTCACACAACCAAAAGAATATGACGTCAAAAGAAAATCACTATTGTGTTGTGGCGGTGTGTTTACCATATACTTAAGCAGGAAAATTCCCATTTTAGTGGATGGTCACAATAAGCTGATTACAGACGAACGCTCAGGAGCTAACCCTGAGCTACACTCTCCCAAATAATAGCAACGTAAACAAAGTTGCACCATATCTGAAAACTGAGGAGGCATCAATAGACGGGGCTGTATTTATCACCACACCCGAAATATCTACCATACTGAGCAAATTAAGATCTTCAAAAGCTCCAGGATTCGATGGCGTCTCAAATAAAATTGTTGACCATAATATTCAACAGTTTTATGCGTCTAAATTATTTTCCAACGACATTTATGAAAGCTAAAGTAACAGCTATTCGCAAACCCAACAAACCCACAAGCAATCCTACCAGCTGCAGACCAATAAGTCTCTTAAGGAATTTAGGGAAAATATATGTGAAAAACTAATTCATAAAAGGAGAGACGTCAGAAAGGACGTCTCACAGGATAATATACAATAAGCAATTTGGGTTTAAAAAATAACATAGCACTATTCACCAAATTGGCAGAATAAAAAAACAAAATAATTAGGAACAAGAGCAACAGAAAGTCAACGGGGTTAATATTACTTGATATTGAGAAAGCATTCGACACTATATGGCATCAGGGTCTACTTTTTAAATTAGTTGTAGCAGACGTGTCAAAGTATTTATGTAAAATTATTGCCGACTTTCTAGACAACAGGGAATTTGCGGTTTCGATTGGGCAGATTATTTCGTCATTCAAAAGTATTCCGGCAGGACTACCTCAAAGATCCATTTTATGACTAATTTTGTACTCGATCTACACTTCGGATTTCAAACCTCCTAAAGAAGTTGACATTGCTTATTATGCAGACGATACGGCACTAATTTCATCAAGAAAGTCCTCTCCTCTTAAAGAAAATGGAAAATAGTCTTATGGCCTGCAACAAATACGTTAAAAAATAGAAAATTAAGATCAACTTTCACAAAACTCACAGCATAATTTTCCCTTTCAACAAATCTCCGAAAAGAATACCGACGAGACCAATATACTTTGAAGGCAACACCATAGAAACTCAAAATTATGTTAAATATCTTGGAGTGATTTTAGATAAAAACTCTCCTTCCAGAAACATATTCAACATATTATTGCGAGAAGGCACTGTGTTCATTTAGGGCATTATGCCCATTTTTAAACATACTACCGTGTCGAAGCCTTAAAGATAAGAATCTTATTTACAAGTGCATTATAAGGCCTATAAAGTCTTTCGCTTCACCTATATGGCACAACTCGGCAAAGAGCCATTTACGAAAACAGCAAATTCTTCAAAACAAATGCTTAAAAATGGTATTTAACAAACATTGGAAATGCCGCACTTCTGTTCTAAATGAGGAAACTGCATACGAACTTTTTAAGCATTATTTTAAGAGATTAAATGATAACTATTTTAATAAGATTCTCTATTCTCCTTTTTCCATAATAAGAGAATATAACGATTTATAAATAACTTAATAAAGGGAATTTATCAAACTGAAAATTTGATAAATCTTGCAGATAATCACTCTTTGAACAACATTTTTCTATTAATGTTTGGCTTACTATTTATTTTTGTTTTGCAAATGAAGGTTTTTAACCTTTTTACCTTCCGAATCGATTGCAACTCCATTCAGTTTATTCACTTTTATGTAATAATAAGATTTAGTTGCTGCAATATCTTGGAATAAAATTTAAAAACTGTACACAAGGTGTGATCAAAAAATAACCGTTCTTTTCAATTTTCTCCAAAAAGTATTTATTTATTTATCAATTTCTATTTTATTTCTTTTAAAGTAGTCCCCCTCAGGTAATATACACTTGTGCCAGCGTTGCTTCTAATCCTTGAAACACTTCTAAAACGCGCTTTTTGGTATCGCCAACAGCTCCTGTTTCGATTTTTCTTTTATCTCCTCAATCGTAGCAAAACGCTTTCCTTTCATTGGTGTCTTCAGTTTTGGGAAGAGCAAAGAGTCAGCGGGGACCAAGTCCGGTGAATACGGCGGTTAAGGCATGATTGCAGTTTTGTTTTTGGCCAAAAACTCACGCACAAGCATCGATGTGTGAATTGGTGCAAAATCCATGATTGGTTTTCCCACAATTCTGTGCGTTTCTGACGAATTACTTCGCGCAAACGGCGCATAAGGTAGTAAGGTAGTATTCCTTATTGACCGTACGACTTTGTGGCAAGAATTCATGATGCACCACACCATCGCAATCGAAGAAAATAGTAAGCAAAACCTTCACATTTGACCGGACTTGATGTGCTTTTTTCGGTCTTGACTCTTCTGCATGCTTTCATTTCATAGCCATACACCCATAATTCGTCACCAGTTATGACCTTTTTGAAGAAATCTGGATCGTGGTTGACGACGTTCAACAACTCCTGAGCGATGTCCATGCGACGTTGTTTTTGCTCAAAATTTAGCAATTTTGGAACAATCTTCGCTGCCGCACGTTTTATGCCTAAACGAACGATATGCCAACATCATCAGCAATCTCTGTAATAGTGATTCGACGATTATCCAAAATCATTTTCTTCACTGCTTCCATGTTTTCGTCGGTTGTTGACGTGCTCGGGCGACCAGGACGAGCATCGTCATTGACATCTTCCTTCCTTAAACCGGTTATACCACAACTGAACTTGTGTTCTGCTCACAGTAGACTCGCTAAACGCCGCAGTCAACATTTCAAATGTCTTTGAACATTTAATTTCATTTTTTACACAAAACTTAATACAGTTTCTTTGATCCATTTTTTCGAATAGTAAAAGATCGAAGAGCACACCAAAACACGACTAACCTTTTTATCTGTCAAAAACAAACTGACAATCCAAAATGGCAGATATTGTCCACATATATAACAGACATGTGTACCAACATAGCAAAAAAAAAAAAATGCGAAGATCAAACATACGTAACTTATGAAATTGGAAAATGACGGTTAGTTTTGACCACACTCGTGTTTATGTAGCCCTTTTAATGTTTTCTAATTGTGTCTTCTTCGTTCAACTTTTTGTTTCAACTGTCCATAACAAACTATTCATAACAACCTCTTAAATCGATTGTGCAATATTCTTCTTTCTGAAATGCTAATAGTCACAGTAGGTGTAAATAACTAATATGCATACATACTGGTCAAACCAACAGTATCCCAGCATGTATGTGTGTTGTTGCTGCTGCAACAATATTATTAGGGAGACCAGATTAGGGTGGCCCGGAATTCAATATTTACAATAGTAGTTATCTATTTTTTAGATCTAAGTTATTGTTGGATTAATAAAAAGAAAACATATCCCTAAGCTTTGCTCATGATGTTTAGGTTATGGCAGAATCGGCTGGCACTTACTGATGGCGCCATCTATTGGCAAACAGCGGGAACTTAAATTGGCTAAATTTAACTTACTCGTTTCAAGTACACATTTATTAATATTGAGTAGTTTTGATATAGTTTGATCGTCTGTACATATATTGAGTATGTTTTCAAGCCAAATTTAGTATAGTTTTTTTTTTTTTTTTGAGTGTAGAGAAGAATTGATTGGAAATTTTATTTTCGATCTTCTGAAACAAGTATAGAACTCAACCCTTATTTAATCACATTTCAAAATTCCAAGGCCGTGAATGAAAATACAGCTTTTAATTGTGGATGAAAATTTTTTCAAACTTGCGATTTTGTTCCGAAAACCGCAATGTTGCCGGCCCTTTCTTTACTACGCCGGCAAACTCATGTCATATGTCATGTATCTGTCTGTCGGTATATCATCTTTGTGACATTAACAAAATCAGAGATGACATTACATATTTTTAGACACCCCAGCCGGCTTTTCTACAGTCGTATGTTTATCCATTAAAACTTTTTTCTTACACGAATTCTTTCGAATTTTTGAATCTGTGTATGAGATCTTTCAAAGTCTCATAAGAAATGTCCCCCCCCACAAATGTCATTTAAGATCAACAATTGCACTGAAGCTTTCTCAATTCAGTTTTTTGTTTCTGCTGGTGGGGGGAACTACTAATATTTCATATCTTTATGTTCCAAACTAACAATGATATCTTAGTATCTGAGCATTATCACTGTCCACAAACAGTGGAGGATGATGACTAGTAAAAAAATATCCAACCATAATATCGACCGTGTCATCAATTTATTAGACCTTCCGTATTTATGATATGAATATAACTATTTAAACATAAATGTCTTTATTCTATGGGAAGCTGTTGTGGTTTCGATATTCCGGTTTTAAGTTTGCATTGGAGTCTTCTTTCCAATTCCGTAGATCACAAATCGAAAATAATCGATTGAAAATAAAATATTCAATTCATTGACAATCAGACAATGATACCTCCTCTGCGAGCACATAAAATCAAAGTAAATGGCTTTTGGAAAGAAGATTCAGAGACGGTGGCGATATTGTCTAGTTAATATTTGATGCACTGAGCAACATTTGGTGTCTGTTTACATTCCACTAGTTGTGTGGCAGATGCAACTATGCAGCAAACGAAGAGTTTAATAGCAATTTCACAGTTACGAACGCCTGCGAAATATTGTTTTATCTGATTTGTTGTTGAATTATCTATAATACGTATCCATTACTTTTTAAACATGAATTATAAATCTGTTGAAATTATATTTTTTCTAAATAAACGCAGAAATTGTGTTCCAAAAACTGGCCTCTATAATTTGGCGTTTTGTTTGATTTTCTTTTATGCCCTCTAACACATTAGAGGAGTAGACTTAGTTTGCCATTCCCCTTGACATGACTGAAAGTCATCTCAAAGTCTACAAAATATATAAATTTTTGATTGTCCTAAACATTTATGTTGATTTTAGCGTATCAGTTCCATTACGTGTCTGTTCATAGCAGAATTGCCTGAGCTAAAGTGCTGACGGCTGATACGAAAATATATCTTAGTTAATCGAGTAGGTAAGTTTAGTTGCAAGGCAATCAAAAACTGAATGTACCTCTGGAAAAATGGTAATCTTTCTGAAAATTTTCAACAAGTTCAATATTTATTCGTTGATTAACAACTATACAAGTATATGGTGATAGTTGATAGATATGGAGAAGAACCATTCCAATACAATGGAAAGCTCCAATTATAGGCTTAGTTATGGCAAAAAAACCATCACAATTTTCACCAGACATGCGACTCATGTTGATTACTAATGTAAGCGAGAGAGCGTTTTAATTATCTGCTGATGAGCCTGTATATTGGTTACGTTTACAGGTGTCACAAAGTGGTAAAATCTGTCCAGTGGGGAAAAAACTTGCCTATGTAGGCCATCAATACCTATGCCTAAAAATATATAGGATTATCCATTTTTTGGTTTCAAAAGTAAAATTAAATAAAATGCGCTTAAATACGATATCGATGAAATTTTTATTTCATTATAATGCATGGGCCTTGCCATTATGTGCGAAATAAGAATATAATGTCATTTAAATGACCGCCTCTGGATTGGTTGCAGCAGTAGTTCCTCCAGGGTCATTTTCACAAAAAATACAACTCAATGACTCCTTCAGACAATTTTGCTTGTTGATGTAATCACCGAGTGAGAAATGAGCTTCATCGCTGAAGAAAATTTTGTTCGATTGAAAGCCTTCTTTTAAATCACCACTTTTATAGTAAGTTTTAACTGTTTTAACTTGTTCTTCGATTGTTAAGCGATCCATATTCATAAATGGTAAATCTTTCACTAAATAAATAACACTTCAGATAACAGGTATTTAACAGCTGACAGCCTTGCCAGAACGACCACTAAGTGGATAACCCTACTTCTATAAAAACTTTATCTATACCTTTAAAATCACCTGTGGCATGAAGGCTAGTACACCCGACTATCTTTCGCATGATCGCGGATTCAATCCCGCCAGCCAACTATCATTATTGAGCGGTAGTCACCTCGATGTGGCTGGCGAACTCTTGGATTACTCGACTAATCAACAGGTCTTGTAGATGCTTCTCCGACTGTGACATTCGGAATAGTCGTTAAATTGTAGATCCCTTTAAGTGAGTCTAAAAATAGAATGGGTGTAAGCTCACTGAAAAAGAGAAGCTCTCCCATGTCCTATTTATGACTTGCAAGAGAATTAGCTTTTTTTACATATGAAAAATAGAGATTTTTAATTTTACTATTTATTCTATAATTGAAAAGAATATACGACCAGATGTATAGATGGTGCCAGTAGTTTGAAAAAAATATTTTGGTGAAAAGTGGCAACCTTGTAAAGCTATGCTTTAAGTTTCAAGGCGCCACATTGTTTAGTATATTTATTTGAGCCATCAAAAATAAACGATCTCAGTGAATTTGTAAACATAGGAAAAATTGGTAACCGTTATGTAATCCCATATTTTCATTTGAAAGGTCTCAGTCCAATCTATATTAAAGAGCTACATTCTATTCTGGGGGAGTCTGCTCCTTCGGTTATGACTGTGAAATATTGGCAACCAAAGTTTAAACGAGGTCATACGAGCTGCAAAGATAAACACCGTAGTGGTCAACCAATTGAGGTGTCCACGCCAAAGACACATTTAAGAAAATCCACAAAATGGTATTGGATGATCGTCGTCTGAAAATACGTGAGCTAGCTCAAATGATAGCCATTTCAGAAAGCGCTATACATCGTATATTGATTGGAGATTTGAAGGTCACAAAGCTGGCCGCTAGATGGGTGCCGCGCTTGCTTTTAATAGAAGAAAAACAGCGTCATGAAGATGTTTTAGTAGAGTGTTTGGCGATATTTAACCGCAATAAAGCCGGATTGAGTTCAGGGTTTAAATCTACATAATCACAATCCAAAATTCAATTTTGCCTCAACATCAGGCGATATTCCGCTCCTAACGGTGGCCTCAGCTTTAAAACTAAAATGCTGTTGTATCAGGATAGCTGTGTACTTTTCTCTAATTTTAAGATTCTTTAATCCATTTGATGAACCGTTCTTTCACCGCCGCAAGAACTTGTCATTGTCATATCGTTTCCCGTTAAGTTGAGTGTGACTGTAATTATTTTTAGTAGAAAATATGAATTGTTTTAGGCTTTCAGTGCGCTAAGATAAGTTGCAATAACATACTTAGCGAAAGAAAGACAAAAATAAGACATCTATAAAAATATTTATAAAATATTTATGTGTTTCTAAATATTTATATATATTTATATTTTTATATATTTATAAAAAAAAGATATTTATAAAAAAAAAAATATTTATAAAAACAAAAAGCCCGAAAAAGTTAAATCCAAATTTTGGCCATTAAAACGATTGAAAAAAAAAAAATTGCCAACACCGATTGGAATTAACAGTTTTCTGAAGCAGTATCAGAATTTGGTGTGAACAATCAGAGAAGAAAGGATTTCTTTCTAACGTTCGACATAATTTAGACCGTAATTTCTATTATAACCTTAGACAGGGGTTAGCATATCTCGAAAAATTAATTAAAACACTAAATTAAATTTAACTAGAATGAGTACTTTTTGCCGAACTTTGCAACGTAATATTTCAAACATTATGGCCAACTTAGAATAACTCTTTCCAGGCACAAACAAATTGTTGGCTCGCTTCATTTGCCTATTTGATACTGAGGCAGTACTGCCCTCCACATTTCTTTAAGTGTATTTAAGTTTCAAGTCGCGATCATCAGTAGCTGATGGAACTTTTGTTGCAGTTTACACCTTTAGATGATTTGACTGAGAACATCGACGGCGGCGTTGGTGAGGATGACAATGGGTATGGTGATGACAATGACGATGATGGCTATGTTCGATAGTAAACAACAATGACGGAAACAACATTTGTTTTTCTTTAGTTTTGTGTTAGTTTTTGTTGTTTTAAGACGATTTTGTATTGGTTTGTTTGCTTATATAGCGATCCAAGAAAAAAAAACAAAATAACCACCTATGAAACAATTGTGGGGACTTTGGGTCGCTCGCTGATAGACATGATTGGAAAAAACTATTACTTTCAAGGGGGTAGGGGGCCGGTGCCTTTCTGTATTTCTGTCTATGTCACATATCAGAACAATTACAATGATTTGGTTTTTTTTTTTTGTCTTCCACAACACGGGAATGGACAAAAGCTTGAAAAGAAAACGGTAGCAGTGAAGGAAGCAAAACCTAAAGCGAATAAAATGACAACAACCACTAAAACGGCCAGCAATGACAATAATTTTGTGAATGACAACGTCATTGACACGTTTCGTCCATTCGTTACAATTACACTGAACAGCACTGAGCGTAACAAGTTTCGTTAATACACGGGAGCACAGATGGACAGACGGGCGGACGGATAGACAGACGATTGCACATAATCATTTACAGGCACCATCGCTGGTAGGTAATACTTGTACGAGTACATTCCGATATATAGAGACATTATCGAAATTATTTTAAGTTGCTTTCGAGGAAATCCAATTGATTTCGATTAAAGAGGCGGCATTCTATTGCACTGCATTGCCATCGCCATCGCTGCCGCCGTTGCCGCTGCTGCCGTTTCAACATGCCTTGGAATTTCCAAGACAATGGCCGAGATAATTTTCCCAACTGCTGTCGTTTGATTTGATGTTATCGATGTCGTTATTACGCTGTTGTTGTTAGAAAATTCTTTGGTCATTCTGTTGGAAATTCTTTTGTCATTATCGAATTTCGAGGCTGAAGCCAGCCATTTGTGAACAATAGCAAGTGTAATTTTACTGCAATTGAAGGAGCAATAAATTTAGTAAAATTGGATGGAAAAATTTTTTTGTTTTTAGTATTAAATAAATATTGAGATATTTCATCGATTGAATAATGAATTGAATAACTGACTTAACATAATAATTTAATAAGTAAATAAGAGCTAAATAACTGAATCACAGACAATTTCTTGAATCGTTTTTTGTTTTTGTCTTCAACAGAAAATTGAATAACTAAACTACACCGAAAAAAATTACGCAGTTGATTCTTACTAAAATTTCAACCCCCTAGCTAAACCATAGTTATTGTGTATTAGTTGATTTTAACCAATTATAAACACAAAATACATAATTTAACTATGAGCTTAGTTGATGTTGACAATCCAATGACGGTTGATAAAAAACAACCATTTAATAGTAACTGACAATCAATTCCACTCAATTTCAATATACAATCTTGGAAAACAATTTCACCAGTGAAAAGAACTGGCTACACAAAAATTGTCTTCTGAGCAGAGATCGTCAACGAAAAGAAATTGAATTCGAAAACAGTTTTAATTTGTCCCAGTTTCTGGAATCTATATCAATAACAAACAGAGTTTTTTTTTCTGATTCCGACAATCGAATCAAAATTGTATCGAATTTGGTATCTGCGTTTCTACTGTGAGTCTGCTGTCGTACATTTTTATGTAATTATAAGAGACATTTTTAGCTTTTACAATTTTGATTGTTTCAGTTTCAGAAAACAGAGTTTTTTTCTGATTCCGATTCCGATTCTGTGATACAAGCAGAATTTTTGTGAAAATTACTGAGAGTCTGCTGTCGTAAATTTTTTTGGAAATTATATAAGATGTTTTTAGTTATAACAGTTTGACACCAGCCTTCTTTCCCTCTGCCAAGAACTGAAACTAAATTTGGTTTTATTTCTGATTTAGACTAAAAAATGAAAATGAAAAAAATTAAATGAAAATTATATTTTTGTTTCGGATTCTCTAATCAAGGTATCTGTTTCGTTATATTTCGATAGAGAAACAAAATCAACGTAGGTTTCTAATTTGGTTTCAAGCGGAAAACGAATCAATGGATGAATTTAAATGTAAGAAAAGTTTCATGGGGATACCTCATGTATAGAAAAGTGTCATGAAAAACATTTTTGACATAGAAAAGTTTCACAAAAGACTCTGTTTACACAGACTATGTTATTAAAGATTGTTTCATATAGAAAAGTGTTATTATTGACGTTTTTCATACAGAAAAATGTCATGAAAGGCACTTTTTATGCAGAAAAATATCACGAAACACACTTTTTATATAGAAAAATGTCATGAAAGGCACTTTTTATGCAGAAAAATATCACGAAACACACTTTTTATATGGAAAAATGTCATGAGAGAAACTAGTCGTATAGAAAAATGTCTTGAAGGACACTGTTCATATAGAAAAATGTCATGAGAGATACTTTTCATATTGAAAAATTTCATGAAATACACTGTTCATATACAAAAATGTGATGAAAGGCGCTTTTTGTGCAGAAAAATATCACGAAACACACTTTTTATATGGAAAAATGTCATGAAAGGCACTATTCGCATAGAAAAATGTATTGAAGGACACTCCTCATATAGAAAAATGTCATGAAGGACACTTTTCATACAGAAAAATGTCATGAAAGGCACTGTTCATGCAGAAAAATGGCATGAAAGGCACTTTTCATATAAAAAAATGTAATGAAAGACACTTTTCATATAGAAAAATTTCATGAAGAAAACTTTTCATACAGAAAAATGTCATGAAAGACACGTTCTATATAAAAAAAAGCGCAACAGAAACCCCTTTTTATAGAGATAAACGCGATGAAAAACAGTTTTAATGACAAAAGTGCAATGGAAGATACTTTTTATATGGAATATTGCAATGAAAACCAATTTTCATGTAATTTCAATGCAATGGAAGACAGGAATTTTCATATAGAAAAGGGCGAAAGAAAGGGTTTATGCAACACTATTTTCATGTAGAGAAATGTAGTGGAGGATGCTATTCATGAGTAAAAGCTCACAGACAACAGACACTTCAAGTACTTTTCATGAAGAAGAGAACTTTTGAAAGCACTTTTCATCTAGAAATGCTTATTAAGACACTTCTTTTGTATGAAAAGTGCCTTTCAAGACGTTTTATCACATGAAATATCTTCTACTTCACATGAAATGTTTCTTCTCCGCCTTCTTCTTCTTCTTCATGTGAAAACATTATCCAAGACACTGCTTCACAGGAAAGTACGCCTTTTTCATACGAATGTATTTTCTTGAAGTCATCGCTGTCGTTATTATGTTACGTCGTTCGGAAATTATTTGGTCATTTTGTTGGAAATTCTTTTGTCATAATCGAATTTCGAGGCTGAAGCCATTTTAACAAATGTAATTTTTCTGCGATTGGGGGGATAATAAATTTAATAAAATTAGATGGAAATTATTTTGTTTTTATCAAAGGAAGTATTGAGAAATTGTATCGATTGAATAATGAAATGAATAACTGACTTAACATCACAACTTAATAGTGAATAAAAACTAAATAACTGAATTACTGGCATTTTCTTGAATTCGTTTTTTGATTTTAAACTTAGAAATTGATTACCTAAATAAGAAACTCCGGTTAGGCGAAGACGGATCTCAATCGATTTACCCGGAATTAGAGCAGATCTTTTAGATTTCTTAGATTTTTTTAAATTATTAATTCGAAATTACGAATTTATTTCGATCCATATATTAAATTCCTATTCCATTCTTGTTTCAATCTCATTTCGAATTAAGAATTTTAAAAAATTTAAGAAATCTAAAAAATATACCCCAATTCACTTCCAAAAGTTTCATCAGATAATGAAAAGCAAAGGTTATGGAACAGATGTCTTCTCTTGCAAGGACAACAATGGAAATCTGGCCACAGTGAAATCTGGTCAATTATTAAGGATGGCACAGATTGTACATCAATATGTCAATGTCTGAATAATTTACTGCTTCTGGCTGCTTAAGCGAAGTTACATCAATTATTAACGATGGCAGAGATTGCACAGCAATGGGTCAAAAGATCAGGATGACAGTATTTCGGTTTAAGGACAACAAAGCTATGGGAATTGAGGTTCTGCCGGCAGAATCAACTAAGGGCATTCTTCAGTTCTTAAGCACGATTTTGGTCGATGAATCATCATTGGGTAGGGTTGGAATCTAAACGTGCTACGTTTTGGTTTAAGAAGAACCCAATCCTAGAGTATATACCAACTATCGTATTATCAGTCTTTTACCCTTTGCTTATGAGGTTCTATCGAAAGTGATATGTAAGACTAATATCTATTCTGAATTGTTTTAATTGGACCTTACCAATGCTGCCTTAAACCTGGAAGATCGACAACTGATCAAATATGTAGACAACGGCGAATTTTCTTGTATTCCATGAAAGGTTAAAAGCGTTATATTTTTAGATCAACTGAACACAATGTACTGCTTAATGGCCATTCCAAATGTCAATTTGAGAAGTTTTCATTCTCATTTACATGACTGCCGCACAAGGAATAGTTTGATGCTTGAATCGAGGGTCGAACCCACGATTATATGCACGATTGCTACAGCTTGGAGAAGCTCAAGAAACACAGATTGAGGCATAACACGACTTCATGAAACTGTCTGTCCGATACGGCATACATAAAGCCAGGGTATTCATGTCTTATACCTCCACTTACATATACTCTACGCCTCTCTTGTGCTTTTTTGTAGGATGACTTTTAGCGGCACGAAGTATTTAGCAAAAATTCGCTTTTGCATCAAACGAGCATTCAAGCGCCACGTGTTACTTGCGTACCTTGACTATGTAGACGTCATGAGCTGGCAACTGTGCAATGTCACTGCAGTCTTCTCAAACATCGATTGATGTCCATCAGAAATGAGTTTCATGTTGCTCAAGCATTTGGTCAACTACTGTTACTTCTGATGGTGTAATTGGATATCATTGCCACATCCTTCCCGGTATCTTATATACGGATTGATTGTTCTTTTGATAAAACTTTGCCTGCAGCCCTCCAAATTTTTATCAAGTATAATGACTGGTGAAGTCTGGAAAAATCCAAAGGATAACTAAGACCTCACGGAAAACTTCCACACAAATCATTTAATTTAATCTGTATATTTCATATCTTTCATTCAAACATTCAAATTCGGTGTAATCTAGTATGCATTATGCGTTTAGTAAATTTAGTTCTGTGAGTGCAATGAACGACATTGCCAATTTAGGAACAATCAGCGATCTTTCTATGGTTTTTCAGCGGAGGGTTTCCAAAAATTATAATTTAGCTTATTTTATTGCGCTTCAATTCAAAGAAATTTTTGATAAGAAACCAGCGATTTACCTTGCGATGGGACACTTTTGCACTAATGCTTATGGGCTTTGGGCGAAGATAAACAAAAAAAAAAAAAAAAACGAATTTCCTTGCGTGCCATGCATGAGATATTGGAGAGCTTTCTATATTCATCAACCATTCTATTCTAAAA
Source organism: Philornis downsi (assembly GCA_019455685.1). Classification (NCBI taxonomy): domain Eukaryota; kingdom Metazoa; phylum Arthropoda; class Insecta; order Diptera; family Muscidae; genus Philornis; species Philornis downsi. The sequence goes on along the minus strand of JAHXMU010000365.1, from coordinate 60,645 downwards.
CTTACTCAACGGGGTCTAGAGTTCAATGATGATTCCGGACATAGTGGACAAATAATAATAGGTGATTTTATCGGGGTTTGAACCCACGATCATACGCATGATAGTCACGTGTTCTAACCATCATGTTACGGCTGGTCATGGGGAGTTGGAGGTAAGAAGAAATCTATTGTTTTTTTTTCATATATGGCTTTACTAACCTGTATCTCGCATTGTATAAATGCGATAGATGGCGTTAGAAAGATAAGATAACAGTTTCGAGATTTCTCAGCTCAGTACTGCTTGAACGCACATCAAAGGTGGTCAATAACAAACGCGAAAATTCGAGCCAGGCTGCCAGAAATGGGAATTTTGTACATGGTTCTGATTTTGTAACAATCAATCATTCTTAATTTAGCTTTTGTCTGTTTCATTCAACAGTTTCAAAGTTGCACCACTGTCTAAAATGTCGTCGAAAATGTCGATAAAATAAAGGAAATCGTTAAGCACGGGTGTCATTTACCAGTGTTCTGGTGGCCCAGAAGCTAAATATTGTACAAAAAATCGTTTGAAACCACTACAATAAGGCTGGATACAGAAAGAAGCTCGAAATGTGGGTGCCACGCGAGTTAACACGAAAGAACCCTGATGAACCGAATTCCCATCTGAAAAATTGATACATTTCAGAACCGGATGGGGGCTGATGAACCGAATTCCCATCTGAAAAAATTTATACATTTCAGACGAGGATGAGAACTGATTAACAGAATTCCCATCTGAAAAATTGAAACATTTCAGAAGCGGATGAGGACTAATAAAGAAAAGTGGCTCACTTACAACAACGACAAGTGAAAACGGTCATGTTCGAAAAACGGCGAGCCAGCGCAAACGGATTGATGGTCAAGAATGTTCGACTATGAATTACTCCCCCACAACCAAACTCTTAATTCGGATCTGTACTGTCAGAGTGTCTAGACCATCTGAAGAAAACGCAAAGGCAGAGTTGTGTTCTAACAGGACATTAATTGAGAGAGGTTCGTCAGAAGTTTCGGAAACTTGGGGAGTTTGGAAATTCTTATAAATCTATCTTATAGTCCTAATCTGACACGTATGATTATCGCCTGTTCCTGCCCATGGCGAATGATTTTGCTGGTGTAAAATTTGCCTAAAGATAAGCTCGTGCCCCAGTCCTTTTTTTTACCAATAGAGATAAGAGTTTCTATGAGCGAGGCATAATGGAATTACTTTTAATATGACAACAAGTTGTCGAACAATGTGATGCATATTTGAACGAAATCAGATCATTCTATGTTAACAGTAGTGAAAGCCTTCATGTAAGACAGTTGTCTGAACTGAATTTGTTTTTTCAAACACATCCTATTAGAAGTATTGAATGAATGAGCGTGTAAAAATTAATAGTTCACTAATAGAATAATTATAATGATCAAATAAATCAAACAAAGCTCTAACTTATCTGTTGCCAAGTCGTTTTACACAATTTATATTTCAATTTCAATCATTATCACCTTATGAAATTCTCTATCCTTGTTCCAGAGATACTTTTCGGCTAGAGAAAAGAAATAAAATTCCCTTCCATCGCTTTTTTTTTGTGTTTCCATGTTTATGTATTTATAGTCGGAATTCCTTAATCTCATTATGTCGCTACAATATTTACATAACTTTTGGTAGGTTGCGCTGCCTCCTGCCATCACTTGATTTGAAATTATTAATGAATATATTAAATAACGCGTTTCCCTCACAAAAACCAGCCCCTGTCTGCCAGTGAAAAAGTGAAACAAATCACTCCATATTTGTTTAAAGATATCAATTCTTCAATCTCCCCGCCCCGCAGCCGCAATGAAACCATAACGTAGAACATCAAAGTGGTCGGAGAGCAAATGAAGGCAAACAAAAGATCCATAAACAAAGACTTAAGATATCGGATGTTGCCGCGCTTTTTTCTTTTTTTTAACAATATCGACCAAAATATTGACTGACTACTCGTGTTGAACTGAACGGTAGTAATTAAATACAGTAAAATTTATTTAAAGTTCATAAAATGTATTTGAGAGCCGCGTGTTAATTGTCATAATAAACAACAGTACACACAAATGACCAGACAAATAGACAGACAAATATGTATATACTCGTATGTATACATGACGGGTTATCCATTTTTCGGTTTCAAAAGTAAAGTTAAATAGAACACACATAAAACCTTGATTTCGATGAAAATTTTATTTCATTATAATTGCTCTAACTTTGCCATTACATATGAATTACAATTTCATTTAAATGATCGCCTCAGGATTGGTTGCAACAATGGATCCTTTCGGGGTAGTTTTCGACCACTTTCGATCGCACATTTCCGACGGTATGTCGGCGATAACTTGACGACTGTTGGTTTTCAAATGATCCAACGTTTGGGCATTATCCTCGTAAACACGGTCTTTGACGTAGTCCTACAAAAAAAGTCTAACTGCGTCAAAGCGCATAATCTTAGCGGTCAGTTGACGTTGCCAAAACGAGAGAAATTACGTTTTCTGGAAACTTCTTAGGCAATAAAGCCAAGTTCCGTCGTGTTGCATGTCTTGTGGCACCGTCTTGTTGAAATTACATATCGTCCAGTTCATAGTCTTCAATTGCAGGCCAAAAAATCAGTTATCATACGGCCATAGCGTTCAGAATTTAAATTCGGATTATCCTCTACACTTTCACTAACAGAAGCAATATTTGCGGTAGTGCGTACATTGCAATGATACACTGAAGTCCACGAGGGTTTAACGTGAGTCTCGCCGTGAAGGCCTTACCCACGGTGTGCGACATGATACACAGATCTGACCACTTCTGTAACGCTTCCAGTCTCTTCAGATTTCTTAATAATTTTGGAAATTCCTTGCACAGTAGATCGATTAAGTCGGCCATAATGACCCCGTAATGCATGAAAAGTGCCCACAGTTGAATCACCAGTTTTAACTATTTTTATAGCAAAGCTTTCACTAAGTAAATAGCTTTGGAAGACCAGCGGTTTTAAAACCACTAAATGAGTAACCCTGTATATATATGCATGCGCGTCCACTTTCAGGTAACACAGATATTCACATACGAGTACACATATATGTATAGCCACTCTCACTCTTACTTTTGGATCAGTTATACGAATACACACTATGAATGTAAATGGTGGTCATCGTTGTTAGTTTGTGTGGGTGTGTGTGTGTGTGTAGATTCTACAAAGTGTGGACAGATGAGTTTATTTTCTCTGGTCGAATAGATCTGTGAATACAACAATTGTGGTTACCTTTGGTACGGGAGGAGGGAATGGGACGAAACCGTCAGCCATACAATGATTCAATAGTCAGACAACCATGAACACATTTAAAAATTTGGGTGAGAATGTTATTGTATGTACTCAGCAGCGCAGTTCATGCATTGTAAGGCCCTCTATCGGCGATGTTTTGAAAATCGGATCGGATTACCATTCTTTACAAATTTACTCAGACAGCTGCACATAGGTGGCATTTACATTTCTTAAAGCAAAATTTGAGGATTGTTCTAATTTTTAAAATTGAAAAAAAAAAACATTGTAGTGTGGCTGCCTGCAACATAATAGTTAATAATTACGGCAATCATGCAAATAATCGTATGTTTCACTTTTCATTAAGCGGTAATCACCTAGAGGTACCGAAGCTTTCCCTATTTCGCTCAAAAAATATATAGAAGTTTGTTTTTAATATTCAACAGAATGGAGGCCGTCACCAAAACGAAATCGAATTCGAAAACAGTTTTGATCTGTTTCGATTTCTGGAATCCAAATCAAAAACATACATAATGTTGATTCTGATTCTGATAACCGAATCAGACATGTATTGAATTTTGTTTCTGTTTAATATATCCAAAACGAAATTACTAACAATTTTGAATTTGATTGATATAAACAAAACGAAATTAGAAGTAATTTGAATTCCGATTTAGTTTATGAAACGTTTTATTTGTTTTTAATTTTTTTTTTAATTAAAAAAATAGCCAACCCTTTGAGCAGCTGTAAAAATTTCTGATAACCTGGCACTGTAAATTTAGAAAGTAAATTAATCGAACAACTTTTACTTTTTTGCAGTTTGGCGCTAGTTCTTTTGTTGTGCCAAGAAATGAAACTACATTTGGATTCACTTCTTAATAATATATAATCATAATATGTAATTATAATATAATTTTCCTTTCAGATTTTTAAATCAAAATTTCTATTACATTATATTTTGATAGAGATAGTCAATGTAGTCTTCTAATTTCGTTTCAAATACAAAACAAATTGACATATAAAGTGAGTTGTTTTGAACAGGAATCGGAAATAAATTTCTAATCAATTTTACAAATTCGAAACCGAAACGAAACTGAACTTTCGTGAACATCCCTGTTATATATTAATTGATATGACAAAAATGTGTTTACCAGAAGAAAATGTCTAGAGTACCAAGTATCTGCTGACCAAATATGTGTCATAACTTACTAAATAGATTGAGCGATATCCCTCTATCTGTTTGGCTATTGGGCGACTTGTTAGAGTATAGAAGTGCATATCTTTATAAAATGTCTTGAAACTTGCTAGAGTTTAATATTATGTTGTAACCGAGAATAGAAAACAGACTGTATTCAACCGCCCTTCTGCTACATTCCATATAAATTGAACAATTTCAACAAATTACCTTGTTTTCCTTGTGCCACCTAATTGTGTGACTGCAGTAACTGAAGTTTCTGTTCAGTATATTGGCTAATAATGCTTGGCAACATTTAAAAAGAATCGACCGAATAATCGTGGGCCTTGGCCTGAATATGAACCATTTAACGCATCTGTTCTTAGGCTCATATCTCCTGAATTCGCCCACATTTGGCCCACGTTGTGTTTGCTATATTAGAGCCTATGAATGAAAATGGACAACATTGTAACGCCGCTTCTTGAAAAAATCGGCCAGATACCACTGTCATATAAATTGGCGGAAATGTAATCTTTCTTCTGAAATTTCTAATTAACACGCTAGAATAACTTAGATCTTTGTCCATTGTATTGATTGAAAATGCTTGATAAAACTAAGTAACCACAATCTTTCTGGTGCTGCCTATACCAGTAACCGGTTTAGCTCATATATTCTTAACGTTTATTTCGTAACGTTTATTGAATTTAAATTTGAATTAAATTGTTAAAGTGCTAGGAGCATTTCAAACATGACAGAAATTTTGATATGATCTGAATAATCGAATGCAGACTTTCAAAATAAAGTTGAACAATGTTGGTTATTTGTTCTGTGCTGAGCTTTTCCATCATAAATTCCCCAAATATTATTTAGTTAATTCTGTAAAGAGACTTAAACAAAAAATGTATTCACTGATCAAATCTTAACGTTACTTATGCGCCACCCTATATATTGATCACCTTGGCCAAAGGCTATACTCGTTTGTAATTCTGGACTCGTTTGTAATTCTATTTAGACTATCGCACATATAAATTGATCGACTTAGCAAAAATCTACATTTCTCCAGCGAGCGTGGAAAGTGTTACAGCTTTAGATTTGAAAGCGATAGTCGCTGAACTTTCTATGTCTAACGAATCAAATCGTACAGTTTTATACAACTGTAGGGGTATGAAAGAAGTTGATTTAAGAATATTTCCGAAAAGCCACAATTTTCTAAATAAACTCAATCGCATAAAGGTCCCCAGTAACCTGACAACATGCTATAACTAAACAACCCATTAAACGTACCAGAGATAATACGAGTGTGGTCCCAAAACTAGCCGACCTAAGAAAGAAGACACAAAAGAGTTGGAAAAAATGTTCTTTATTTTTGAACATAACCTTTTTTCAGACCGATACACTTTTCCTGCGATATTCAATAGCTTCTATACCTTGTTTATAGTAAGAACTGTCAAACTCCTTAAAATAGCCATCAACTGCAGACTACACCTCTTCATTTTTGGTAAATCTTTCATCACCGAACCATTTTTTCAAGTTATAAAATAGTCCGAGGAAGCTAAATCTGATGAATAATTATAAAAATTTTGGCCATCGCAATGGATGTGTGATGTGGAGCATTGTCTTGGTGAAACAACTTTATTTCGCCAAATGCAACCTTTTTTCCATAATTTCCTAAAGGTTGAAATAAATTGCATAATACTCGCCGTTCATAGTTTTTCTTTCTTTCTGAAGATAATCAATAAAAATAATTCCATCATGACCTTGCCCGCAGATGGAACCGTCTTCGTCTTCTTTGAACACGATTCTCCGTTCCAATGCACTGCCTTGACTGTATATTTGTATCAGATGTGAAGTGGTGGACCCATTTCTTAACCCTGATTATAAATCGACGCAAAAATTCGGCTTCATTGCTGTAAAACATCACTGTCGTAAAATATCTTCACAATGTTGTGTTTGCTGTATTGAAAGCAAGCGCGGCACCCATCTTGCGCACAGCTTTCGCATCTTCAAATCTTCGGTCAATATACGATGTATAGCACTTTTTCAAATGCCTATCATTTCAGCTAGCTCACGCACCCTCAGTCGACGATCATCGAATACCATTTTGCGGATTTTCTTAACCGTGTCTTGCGTGGACACCTCAATTGGCCGACTACTATGGTGTTCGTCTTGGCAGCTCGTACCGTCTCGTTTAAATTCTGTAACCCATTTTGCGGATTTTCTTAACCGTGTCTGGTGTGGACAACTCAATTGATCGACAACTACGGTGCTCGTCTTGGCAGCTAGTGCGGTCTCGTTTAAACTCTGCTGAAATGAAAATACTAAACAACGTGGCGCATTGAAATTTAAAACATGTGTTTCATAACGTTGCCACTTTTCACCAAAATAGTTTTTTTTTTTTAAACTACTGGCACCATTTATATTTCAGTTTGGCTAGATTTGGGACCGCCTTCATAAATAAATTATTTCGCTCAGGAAAGAATTTCACTTAATCATGACGTTCACTTAAGAGTCTTATTTTGTCCTCTCTCTATCGCTCTCTTTTCCAATGCTGTATTTTTGTAGTTTAGCGATTTTTAACGTCGTGTGTAACGGATTATTGATCAACTTACTACATATATAATCTGCAAAAATAATACCCAAATATGTAAAGTTATTAAGTTATATGCAAATAGAGTAATGAATAGAGAGGGAGGAATTATCTTACACTCTAACCATTCCAACTTTGATTCCAGATCGAATTAATTTATCTACGCGTATACATTGGCTTCATCATAACTGATGCTGGGACATGGATTTATGAGTTTGACAAACAAACCATTCAACAAACTTTGGAATGGCGCGTTCTAAGTGGATTGAAACCGTAAAAGTCCCATCGAAGACGTTCACAACTCAAAGTAATGTTGACTGTTTTCCTTAATTATCGTGGGTTGGTGTGCACTCGGAATTCTTGTCAGAAGGTAAGAAGGATTTTGGCATTTGGGAGAGAAAATTATTTGGAAAAGGTCAGATTTTCTTAAAAAAAAAAAACATGAATTTAACACTACCATAAGGCACCACTTCCTAAGGCTATCATTGTGTATGAATTTCTGATCAAAAACTCAACAAATACCAGCGAGAATTCACAATATTCGTCTGATATTGTTCCGGATGATTTTTTTCTCTATTCAAGTTCAAATTACCTCTTCGAGGCACCCATTTTCAGTAGATATTTAAATTGGCTTTTCCAAAAAATGAATTTGAAAAATGTTTTAGCGATTGGATTGAATTCGTTGGCATAAGTGCATTACTTCTGAAGAAGCCTATTTTGAAGGCGATGTATTTAATTTGAATGAATGGTAATAATACATATTTTGTCTTTTTGGTGGTATGTATGGGGTCCGCTACTAGTCGTTGAAACATGTCTTCTATGCAGAAGGCCTTTCCGATTCCGCTGCTGGGCAATTGTGTGTTCTATGCATTCGCTAGGTAAATAAAACAATTTATGTATTTATTAATTCTCTATTGAATACATTCGTTCAATATTTGTCTTGCATGGACGTATATTTGCGTAAGTTTTCCACTTCGGCGATTAGAAGTCATCCATCCATCCAGCCATCTCTCAATTGCTGGCTTATGCTAAAACTTAAATACCCATAAGCGGCCATATGGAAAACATTTCAAAATGACCGCCGATTTTTAAATACAATATTTCATTCTTACGCCAAACAGTTGCTTACGCCATTTTAACCTACAGCAAGTGAAATGTAAATGACAAATATTTGATCAACAGCCATTCGAAATGGAAAATTGAAATGTAATTATTACCTATATAATATTAACATAAGACAATTTGTTTAGAGAATTCTGTACTTGATAGAAATTTCCAATTCTTCTTTCGCTTGACCAAAAATGTAATTACAATGTAATTTTCTAACTTTTTGACCGATTTAAATGGCGAATCATTTAAGGGACGAAAACCTCAGATGTTGCAGAATCTTCTATTTGATTCGCTGGTGGCGATAGATATTCAGATATCAAGCAGCGAAGTATTCGTACATAAAATAAAGAATACTGATATATTTGAGAATTATTCTGAGCCAATCTATTTCTGACTATGTAATTACTATCGACTTAGAAAGATTTCTTCGGAGAATGTTGTTGTTCTTTCGCTTGACAAAAATTTTAATTAAAATCGTAGGCCGGTCTCTTTCAACTTTTTGTCTCATTTAAATTGCGAATTATTTACGTTATGAAAACCTCAGATATTGGAGAATCTTCTATTTAATTCTCTAGTAGTGATAGATATTGAGATATCGAGCAACGAAGTACATAAAATATAAAATATTGACACGTTTGAGAATCATTCTGAGTCAATCCATTTTTGACTATGCAATTACTATTAACTTAGGGCGATTTCTTTAGAAAATTCTGGACTTGATTCAATTTTCCAATTCTTCTTTTGCTTAACAAAAAATTTAATTAAAAGCGTCGGCCTGCCTCCTCCAACTTTTTTATCCATTTAAATGGCGAATCATTTAAGTCGCGAAAACCTCAGACATTACAGAATCTTCTATTTGATACGAGATATCCATCACCGAAGTCCATAAAATAGAAAATTTTGATATGTTTGAGAACTACTTTGAGTTAATCTGTTTTTGACCACAAAAAAAACTGAATAAATACAAGCTTTGACTTAGGAAATTCAAAAGTGATTCTTGATTGCCGGTTTTAGTTCTACTGTATGAGGTAGCTTAGAAAAACTTTTCGAAAATTTGTCAATAAATGATTTGTGAAAGGTTTTTTCGAAACATCTCCAGAACTGGAAACTATGCTGACGATGGAAACTGACTGTTTAAAGAAATGACATTCAGAAGATGGTTTAAAAGTTAAAGAATTGCAAACAAAATCGCTGTAGTTGCCATCACAAAAATGTAAGCTGTGAATAGGGATTTAGGGAAAGAGGATTTTTTCCGGAATTTGCAATGTGATATCTAGAAGTTTAGAAACAAAAAAGGGAAATGTTTTCATTCCAAAAAAGTCAATAACTTAGTTACGACGGAGGTCCCAAAACTGGCCGACCTGACGTATAGATGGTGCCGGTGGTTAAAAAAAAAAAAATTATTATGGCGAAAAGTTGCAACCTCATAAAACATTAGTTTTAAGTTTCAAGGCGTCACATTGTTTAGTATTTTTATTTGAGCCATCAAAAATAAACGATCTCAGTGAATTTGTAAACATGAGAAAAATTGGTCACCGTTATGTAATTCAATATATCCGTTTGAAAGATCTGAGTCCAATCAATATTAAAGCTGAGCTGGATTCTATTCTGGGGGAGTCAGCTCCTTCATTTACAACTGTAAAATATTGTATAGAAGAGTTTAAACGAGGCCCCATGAGCTGCCAAGATGAACACCGTAGTGGTCGACCAATTGAGGTGTCCACGCCAGAGACAGTTAAGAAAATCCACAAAATGGTATTAGATGATCGTCGACTGAAGGTGCGTGAGCTAGTTGAAGTGATAGGCATTTGAATAAGTGTTATACAACGTATATTGATCAAAAATTTGAAGATGAGAAAGCTGTGCACAAGGCTGCTTTCAATAGAGCAAAAACAGCACTGTAAAGATCTTTTGGTAGAGTATTTGGCGATGTTTCACCGCAAAAAAGCCAAATTATTGCATCGACTTATAACCATGGATGAGATATAGGTCCACAACTTCACACCTGTGACGGAGGAATAGTCAAAGCAGTGGACTGGAATGAGAGAATCATGTCCAAAGAATTCGAAGACGGTTCCATCTGCAGGCAAGGTCATGGTGTCAGTTGTTTTAAATACGCATTGGATTATTATGCTAATTTATAGCAGCGTTCAGGTGATGAAATTATAAAAAGCCACATTTTTCGAAAAATAAAGTGTAGTTTCATCAAGACTGTGCTGCAGTTCGCACGTCCACTGTTGCGATGGCCAAAATTAATAAATTAAAGTTGGAATTGCTTCATCACACACCTTATTTGGCAGATGTAGCTTCCCCGGACTATTTTCCATTTCCAAACTTGAAAAAATGGTTTGGTGGTAAAAGATTTGCCAACAACAAAGAGGTGGAGTCTGTGGTTGATACCTAATTTAAGGAGTTTGATAGTTCTAACTTTAAACAGGGTATAGAAGCTATTAAATATCGCTGGACAAAGTGTATAAGGAGATTATGTTGAAAAATAAAGAAAATGTTTCCCACTATTTTTGTGTCTTCATTGTTAGGTCGGCTAGTTTTGGAGCCGCGTTTCGTAGAAAATTTAATATAAAATTTGGAGAAGCTTTATTAATAGCTAAATAACACATAATCATATAAGACCCCTTGTCGATTTGCGATGCTAATATTGGAGCACAAAATTGTAATTTTGTTAAGATTCCATTCCTTCCTACCAACTTTGCCTATTATAATAGCATGAAGTGGCTCAAAATATATCTGAAATCAAGTCAAATGGATCGTATGGTATTCACCAGAAGTTTTTTTTAAAATGATTTATAAATTTTTCTAAGGACCCACATGGAAAGGGGCCAGTTATCTATTTTAGTATTACTTGATCATACAAAAAACTTTTAATGGTTTGGATCACATATATGGTTTGTCTGAAACTTATGATATTTTTCGTGTTTCCGCAGCAATCGCCAAATTTAATGCGATTATAGCTCATCCCTAGAAAACAGTCTGTTGCTCTTGGAAACATCCGCTGTGACCTCTTGAATTGCTCAGAGGAGTGCCACAGTTTTCGATATTAGGACCAGTATGCATAGAATTTACAGCAACGATTTGCCGCCATGTATCAAGGAGTAATTTTCAATTACAGACTGAATTCACGTTTTATTTGTGGTAGGGAAAAAGATGGCAGCGCTATGAAATCTTTTGGTGAGTCAACAATGCTCGACTTTCAATATAAAATTGCTGCTAGCAAAGTTATGTCAAAAACTTAACATCTCTTACAACAAACTCACATGTTGTGTTTTTGGACTAAAAAAGACGATTTAATGTTTCTGAAGTTGCAAAAATCTATTTTTGGTGTTTTAATCGAATATTCAATAAAAATTTAAACGCTAACTAACCAGCAAAAAAAGTGGAAGATGGAAGTGGAAGATGTGTTTCATATCTATCAGTCCATCCATAAATTTGCTTTATTTGTGTAACGCAAAATTTTTTGTTCTATGATGTTCTATCAAAATACTTCTTTAGACGGAACAACTCTGCACACAAACTTTGGTATTTGTGCAACTAACGGTAATTTTGTTTTTGCGGTAATTCTGTTCCCAGCGTGGTTCACAATTATAATGCCAAGTTCAATTAGAGATTTTCGAAAGGTGCAACGATAAGATCATTATTTTTGTAAAGAAGTGTTAAAATTCGGTGATATAATATTTAAAAAAAACATGCCGCGAATAAAAAGTTTGACAGAACACGAAATAGATAAAATAATCGCTTACAAGGACGAAAGATGCAGTAGAAGAGAAATTGGGCGCAAACTGGACAGGAGCCATAGGTTAGGTTAGGTCAGTGTGGCAGTCTGAATAGACAGACATGTAGACTGTAAAGTCCATTGTGATACCACGGAAACTAGACATGTGGATGTCCCTAGTTTCCCCCGTTGAACCATCCTGAGCGCCTCAAGAAGCTCTTAAGTCGGACAATATCTATATCATTCAGATCTCCTAGGTCCCTAACGACAGTGTTGATCCCCAGGCGGGGCAATTGCAGAAAAGATGTTCTACGGACTCATCCTCCTCTTTATCTCTACAGCTTCTGCAGAAGTCACTAGTCATGACATGTCTTCCAATCAGACAGTATCCTGTCATCACGGATACAAGCAATGAAACGTCGTGTTTTGATAGCTACAGCAATGTGTGTGAACGCTTCAGATCTAGACAAGGCCACATCTATTTCGTTTGATTACAGCCTCAAACTGACTCCCACCTACCATTTGCAGAAGCCATAGTATTCATTCAAAATTTTTTAAGAAATCCTAACGCTTATAGATCTAATAAGCGCTGGCCAGCTCATAGTATTGATTCTTATGCAGGAAAACCAGGATTTTGGTTCTCTGCTAACGTGGTTTACTACGTTATCTTGATGGAAAATCCGGTCCCTGTTCATATTTTCATCCCGAAATGGGATAAAACTGCTTTCCAATACTCAAATATAATCTATACTTTTCATTCTTAAGGTTACAAACTCCAACTTAAAACATTTTGCTGCAGAAAGTGGTGCCCAAACCATCACATTTCCACCCCCAAAATTTCGCTTAGAAAAGAATTTCGGCTGCCAATAACGCCAGAAACCATCAGGGCCATCTAAATTCCATGTTTTTTTTTTCATCCAAAAGAATTACCTACACTTTTTATGTTTACAATAAAAACAAATCGGTTAATAATTTTGTGTGGCTAATGGATGACCATTGTGTGTTCATATTTTTACGCCCAAAATCCATACGGGCAAGTTTGTGTTCAGCTGGAATGCATCTCATTTGTTCATTTCTTACAAAATTTGAACTCTTTAATGTCCGCCAAGCGGTGGCGCTACTGACGTTTTTGTCCGCAACAGCTTGCAAGTCGCCTAAACTTCCCGATGTCCTGCTGCCACATTTTATAATTTGTCACTCATCGCGGTTAGGAATAATTTTTTTCTTTCCTGAATACTTAGTTCTAAGCACAAATATTCCGACGCAAAGTTTTTCCACTTTTTAACATCTGTTTAAATTTTTTTTCATTAATAACTTAAATTAATTAGTCATATAAATTCTAATTGTTTAAAAGAAAGGGATTGTCATAAAAATAATCGAAAGAGTATTCATTGCCTTAGACGATCGAGTGAAAAGATGGTGAAGATATGTCAAAAACAACACCATCCCTAGTGTGACAAGTTTATGTTAAGTTCATCGATGATTATTCATTTTTTCACCACTTTCAGACGACAACCAGTTGATTTTTTTAATATCCCTGGATGCTCTTTTTTACTGGATAATCTTTGTAAAATCGTATGCAGCACAAAACAGCCACAGTATTTATATGATCGAATAGAGTTAACAATCTAAAAAAACTAAGTCATGATAAAATGTTATCGCACAAAGTTTTTCTAATAAATTCAACACATATTTAGAATGAATTCCCTTCTATAAAGAAATTATAATCAACGATAGCCAATTCAAATCTGAATTATTCGAACATTTTTAATCAAATTTATAAGTTCGAAAATATCTTCATTGCATTCATATGTAACTTTATTGATTCATATTCATTACAAAATTTTATGTAACTAATTTTATCATGACTTGCGTGTTTTTCCCCCTTTTTTATTACAAAATTTATCTTTTAAGTAATACTTAATCAACTTAAAGTAATTGAATTTGAATTTTATGTAATTATGTAATATTCACACTTTCATAAACAACAAAAAAAGACAAATTGCCCTTCATTCCATGAATTAAATATTGGAGACTCACTTAACAGGATCTGCATTCTAACGACGATTTCGAATGTCACAGTTTGAGAAGCATTTACAAGACTAGTCGATTACTCGGCTATTCGAAGTGTTCGTCAAACGTATCGGGGCGACTGCCGCTCAAATAATGATATTGTATGGCTGTATGCGGGATTGAACCCGCGATCATGTGAACGATAGTAGCGTGTACTAACCATAGTGTTACGGTTGATCTATAAACGCCTATTCTTTACACAAGAAAACTTTTTTTGCATAGGATAATAATGAAAATAAATACGATTACATACAAAAAAATAAACGTTCATCAACAAATCGATATAACTCCCTCTCTCAGAAAGATTTAAGGTAGCTGGTGCGGCTCCAATCCACGATCGTATGAACAATAGTCGCCTGCACTACCAACTCCCTGCAATATCTTCTATATATTGTAGAATTGTAGAAAATTATATTTAAGTTAAATCTATCATTTGCATTTAAATTTCGCAAAATCTATCAATTTGTATGGAAGATAACAAGAAGACGTGTTTTGATATTCGTAGCTTATAATCCCTGGATAAGATTTGGCAAAAGTTTAGTTTGTGCCAAATTCTAGGAAGTTTCATAAAGTCAGCCAGACAGACAGACATTGCTCAGACAGTCATAGAAAATATCTGGCCAACAGATATTTGGTATTTTACACGATTACTTCTGGATGAATTTTTTTTACGTATCATATATGTATATCGGGTGGCGCTTAAGTAACGCTAAGATTTAATCAGTGAATAAATTTTTTCTTTAAGTCGTCTCTTTACAGAATTAAGCAAATAACACTTGGGAAATTTATGATGGAAAGGCTCAGCACAGAACAAAGAACCAAAGTTGTTCAGTTTTACTTTGAAAGCCAGCATTCGATTATTCAGGTCATTTCGAAATTTCTTTCATGTTCGAAATGCTCCTAGCGCTCCAACAATTTACCGATTGGTTCAGCCTTTTGGGCAACAAGGGGCTGTCAGTGATCTTCCAGGTGCTGGAAGACCTCGTGCAGTTTGAAATGAAGTGATCATTGCTCGAGTGCAAGCAAGTATTGAGGAAAACCCCGAAACTTCCACCAAGCACAGTTCTCAGCAGTTGGAGATGTCTAGGCGGTCTTTGTAAAGAATTTTACATCTGTTACATCTTTTCCCATATAAGAAGCATTGGTTTTAAAACCAAATTATGCACAAGAACGCATTCAATATAGTCGCCTTTAACGTTACTTATGAGCCACCCATTTTATACGTTTACCATTCAATTTTGTTTCATAAGAAAAACCCAAAAGAAATTGGCTTAATTGAACTTTATGTTGGAGCACGAAAACCGTTTTTTTAGAAATGTGGTTTATTTGAGCGAGCAAGAGTTGAAAATTTTCGATCAGGTCCAAATTTGAAATCGGCAAAAGATCTTTTATAACTTCATCTCATCTGAAGTGATTATGGAACCGTTCCTTGATTCTTGAAACTACTAATCGGATCGGTTCTTAGCGAACATCAGACCAAGGATTGCGGTTCGTCGATTTTATGCAACACTAGCTTTAACAACTCATAAAAAAATGTTATCTTTGAAACCACAAACAAAGATGTTGAGAACTCAACTTTGATAAAAACGTCAAATAAGAGATTAGTGATGTCTCAAGTAACGAAAAGAAAATGTGAAGTTTTTGAAATCAAAAAAGAAGCCCAAAAGCTTTCGAAAATGCAAAAATCCCTGACAATTTGAAATGGTTGCCTAAGAGGATGCAACGAAATCTATCTTTAAACTACATCCATGGCGAACGTCATCATGATGTTACTAATGGCAATGATAGTTATGTGTGTGTGTGTATGTGTGTTTGCATAAAATCATATCAAGTACCTACGACAATGTAAACTGCATGAACTGTATTTAGGTGGTCTTAGCTAAGTCATGGCTGAATACTCTGCTTTTGTAAGGATACTCTTTAACCGGGTTAACAGGCTTGAAATGCTTAACGTACCATTCCTTCAGCCAAACCATACCATACTCATGCATTTAAAGCTATTTCCCCCTACCTTTCGCCGTGTCGTAGTCATAGCTCTCATCTTTTTGCCGGCATAATGACGAAAATTCACGGTATTTTGGAATTTGAGTTCTCTCGTGGATTTTCTACCCATGGACTGGTGGCCTCTTGCAACGGGTAACTTTAGCGCCGTGCGAATGGTAAAAAGCCTCTTAACATCTTAATTTCATTTGATGCCGTTTGAAGGATGTAATGTAATAAACACCCATGTTCATAGCTGCAGTTGTGTAGGCACACATGCATGAGGTCGTATGGCGTTGTTACCCTTACGTACGAGTACAAACACACACACACACACGCAGACATGCTCGTATGCTACCACTGCTCTTACATAAATGTCTTGACATCGTCAATCGTCTGAAGTTTGCTTAAGCTTAATGTCAAAACTCATCCTCTCAGGTTTACCGTTTGCAAATCTATTAACCAAAAATTAAAGAGGCACAGTGGTTTTAAATTGCAACTAGATTGTAGAGTAAACAAATAAACTAAATAATAGGAAAATTAAAATACATTTTGATGGACGCGGAACCACAGTAGGTTGATTCCCAAACACTTTAAATTAAGCTCAAACTTGGGAGAAATACTCACTCCTTACAAAAACCAAATCTTAGCTACTTAAATTTAACGCCTTCTCGCGTTCATTTCAAAGATTTTACTTAAAAAACAGACAAGCATTTAAGCTACGATTTCAAGGTATTGGCAGGATTTTAGAATAGGAAAAAACATAACTTGAAATTTTAAAATATTAATCTAATTCTTAGAGTCTGTCTCAAAAAATAATGTGGAAACAGATGGTATATTGCATTGTGTTCGATACAGTTTCCTTCATGTTTCTTATTAACATCGAGCTGAAAAGTTATGTACTTTAAGTACGATCTTTTGTTCGTTGGCCATTGTATGCGACTAAATTTGTTTATTTGCTGTGTTTTCTCCTCTGCGCTATCAATTTTCATATTATAAAAATTTTCTGCAAAATTTTAGTGGTTTTATATGAAAATTTTACCTGTCACACTCAACAAAGTATACAAAACATCAGAGTCCGCCTGTATGTTACATATTAGCTCATATACAGTCCATCCGATTGTAATAAAATTTTGCCATATTATTACTCGGATTCCTGGCTAGGTTACTATGCGAAGGTTAACTCTTACAAACAAAATCACGCGTTGTGTTTTTGTACCAGCAAAGACGAAATCATGTTTCTGAAGTTGCAAAATCTATTTTAATTTCATTCGAATATTTAATAAAAATTGAGGCATTAATTACTTTTTACAAAATCATATATACACATATCGTCAAA
Organism: Philornis downsi; assembly: GCA_019455685.1. Classification (NCBI taxonomy): domain Eukaryota; kingdom Metazoa; phylum Arthropoda; class Insecta; order Diptera; family Muscidae; genus Philornis; species Philornis downsi. Next base: position 43,381 of record JAHXMU010000365.1, on the reverse strand, counting down.
ATGATAAGTACACCCTATATAATTTTTTTTAAAGGATCGTAGACGAAAATTTATTTAAATTAAAAGAGAAAACCAATACTAATTTCCTTTGTTATAACATTAGAAATAAAATAAATACTAAAACAATAACAGAAAACGAAAATTAAATTCAATATTTTTCAAAAAGTAAGAAATTAATCAAAAAACATTCGACAAAATAATAAGTACATTTAGTTAAAATGAGTAAAAAAAAAAAGTAAAAAAATCAAGTTTTTTCTGCTAAATTGGCTGAGTTTCGTTAAAAGCCGGCCTTCTATTCCACCAGCTTTCTTTTCAATTATTTTCACTCTTTTTGGCACGCAGACAATAAGCTTCGTGCAGGTTTCTACTGGTATATCATACCAAGTTTTTTTTAACAAAATTCCATAACTGATCCTTATTTTTAAGAACTTCATTTAAAATTCTTTGTTTCAACTCTCCCCAAAGATTTTCGATTGGATTTAAGTACGGAGATTGACTTGGCCACTCAAGAAGGGCAACATTATTATCTTGGAACCAAACCTTTACCAACTTAGAAGTATACTTAGGATCGTTATCCTGGTGGAATGTCCGTCAAAGAGGCATACTTTCCACAGCATAGCTCAATATCGTATTTTCCAAGATATCTTTGTAGTGGAATTTGGTTTTAGTATCTGCAATTCGATGTATCGGACCGACACCATATTACGAGAAGCAATCCCAGACTATAATATTGCCGCCCCCGTGCTTGACTGTCTTCTTTGTAAAGCGAACATGGAATTCCTTACCCTTAGGGCGTCGAACAATCCGAGCACAGTCGTTTCCAAATACATTAATTTTTGTTTCATCGCTTCACAAAATTTTTCGCCATTTTTTTCACCGTCTCCTCCGCACCAATTGGAATGACTTCCTGCAAACGCTAATCTAGACTTTAAATTTGTTTGTCTAAGCAAAGGAACTCTTCTGGCTATCCGTCCTGGTAAATGTGCTTCTTGTAGTCTACAACGAACCATTCGCGATGAAATTACATTTCCAATTTCTGCTGAAATCACTCTTGAAGACACAAACGGGTCCTTCTTCGCAAGTGTTACAATACGGATATCTGTTGTTTTTGAAGTTTTTTTGGGTAGGCTGCGAGTTTCGACGGGCTTTTTAGGCTTTAAAGCATTTTGTACAAAAAATAGCGACCGATTCACAGTTTCTGCTATAGAACGAAGACTTTGGCCACTTTCTTGAAAAAATTTTTCTCTTCTCCGAAAAATAAAGACTTTTTCTACCCTTGGCTGATTTTTTTACTATATATTTTGTTATGAATAAAGATAAACAACAGCAGACTGCGAAAATATTAAAAGATTGAGCAATGTATTTATTATTTTGACCAAGTAGTGAAATCACACGTGAACAAAACTAACTCACAATAAAAACAACGGGGAAGCTCCAGTTTTGTTTTTACTTTTAAAGGTATTACCATATTAAAGTTATTTAAATAAAAGGAATTGCCATGTTTACTTTCCGTTAAAGTAACTAAAATTAAGCATAAAGCAAAAATAAGCAGGTGTACTTATTTTTTCGACCACATGTGTACATGACAGCCACAGTATCTTTATGAATGCATCAGATTTACATGTTCGAATAGAGTTAATTATCTAATACAAGTAAGTCATCAGAGGTACTTATCGAACAAATTTTTTCTAATAAATGCAATAAGTGTTTGGAATCTGTTCCCTTGTATAAACAAATTATAACCAACGACAGGCAAATCAAATCCGAATTATTTAAACACTTTCTATAAAATTTATTAATTCGAAAATACCTCCATTGCATTCATATATAACTATATTGATTTATAGTCATTACAAAATTTACACTTCATTATTTTACAATATTTGTCTCTCTTAACTAACTTAAAGTAATTGTAATGGTATTTAAAGGGTGTCCCAACAAGAAGGCACGATTTGAATGACTGATGCAGCAATTGAATTGTTTCTCTGACTGTGTGACATGTGGCGCCGTCTTGTTCAAACCACATGCCCTCCACATTCATTTCTTCAATTCTAGGCACGGAAAAACTGATTATCATTTCACGATACTGAACAAAATTGACTGTTTGCGCTTGACATGCCTCATTTTCATAAAAAAGGTCCAATGATTCCTCCAGCCCAAAATCCACACCACACGTTGGGGATGCATTTGCTTCTCGTGAATCACTCGAGGATTTTCCTCGATTTTCCTGCGACATTTTCGGTCGATCGACCTGGTTGAAGGCGAGTTGTTGTCCTTACATCACTAACAGACCCAGTTTTGGCAAATTTATCCATTAATCTCTTTACAGTTGACTCTTTTGGAGCATTATTGTGACCCCAAATTGATCGCAATTTGCGAACTGTAGCCGCAAAATTTTCAACATTTTGGTAAAACAATTTCACAATGAGAATGCTTTGTTCATTCGTGTAGCGCTCCATTTTTACTAACTTCGTACCTTCTATTAGTAAACAATAACAATTGTTCAAATGTCAAACAATGATACTTCAAATGGCGCCAAATTTAAATCTTGCGTTCTTGTTGGGACAACCTTTATAATTTGATTTTTATGTTGTCACTATATAATGTTCGCACTTTTGTTAAAAAAAGGGCCGATCCCATGATCCTTTCATCCCATGAATGAGATATGGAACAGCTTCTCACATTCTCCTCACATTCGAATTGATAAATATTTCAATAAGAACGATTTTTGCATATGAAAGAGGTAAGCTAAGCGTTAATAGCGAGTATTTCGAGTATTAAAACAAAACATTTTTCTTCCCAATTTTCTTCCACGGGGAGAAATTCGAAAAAACTTTGCCTTCTATTTGGCCGAATACTAAAAAACCTGGTTTTTGAGAAAGGTAATAAAAAATTCGATTGAATCCACTTCTAGGAAAATGATAATTTTATCAGAATTTTTCAGCAATTTTACCATTTATTCATTAAAAATGATATATATACCTTGTTTTTGTATAGATACTAGAATTTTTACGGGACCGTTTTAATAGAGGGCGTGGCAATTGGCAAATATAAAAAGTATAAATTTTCATTGGGAAAACAAGCCGAAACGATTTGCATTAAAACATATTATAACAGAGCATTTCTGGTACATCTTCTACATTGCAGACCCATATGGAACCATTGGGTGAAATCTGTTCAGTAAGGAAAAAAAAAACTTGTCCACACAAGGGCTGAAGCCAATTTTGGAATACTGAGTGCTTCATCAACAAATGTACCATTTATTCATTAAAAATTATGCATGTTGGCGGTTATCACATACGGGAAAGATCCGCCCAAGCTTATAAAATTTTTAAGAAATCGCCTTAAATATGGATGAGGTTAATGAAAAATACTAACAAGACGAATTTCCTTCCAATAGGAAAACGGAGAAAGCCAATATGTTATTATATTTGAGACAGAAGCATTTTGGTTCATCATTAGTCCAGTAGGAGAGGAATTGATCGTGCTAGGGCTGAAACAAACTTTTGAAATACGATCCGTTTTAGATTTTTTCTAATAACTTTCCATTTATTTACGTATTATAAATTGTACAGTGCGGATACCTGAAAGCTACACACCAGCTCATCTTTTTCTGGGAGGCGGCATCAATCGCGGGCAGTTTTTGAAATATAGTGCGGGGTAATCCATATTTCGTTTTAAAAGTAAAGTTAAATAAAACACACATAAAGCTATGGTTTCGATGAAACTTTTATGTCATTATAATGCTATTGAGGTAGATTTCGATCACTTTCGACCGCACATTTCTGGCGGTATCTCGACAAAAGCTTGGCGAAGTTTGGTTTTTAAATAATCCAAGGTTTTGGGGACTGTTCGCGAAAACACAATCTTTGACGTAGCCCAACAAAAAAAATCTAACGGCGTCATATCGCCAAAACGTGAAATTACGCTTTTCGGAAACTTCTCAAGCAATGTGGCTCGTGGCACCGTCTTGTCGAGACCACTTATCGTCCAGTTCACAATCTTCAGTTGCATGCCACAAAAAAGCCGGTTACCTCGGAACTAAAATTCGGATTATCCGCTACTACATCGCGATAATGCACATTACGCTTCCAGTGTCTTCAAATTTCTTTATAATCTTGCCAATTCTTTGCACAGTTGGTCGATTATGGCGACCATAATCACACCGTAATATACGAAAAGTGTCCACGTTTGAATCTCTCCCTCTCCAGTAAGTTTTCATTATTTTTACACATTCTTCGGTTGTATATGGATCGTTTATATTTGTAAATGGCAAACCTTTCATTTAATTAATAATACTTTAGATGAGAGGTATTTAATAGTTGACAGCCTTGCCTGACGGGTGGTTTTGATACCACTAAATGCATAAAAAATGTGCATAAAATATACAATCTCTTTTAGATTGATTGAATTATTTTGTCCAATCTGAAATATCATATTTAGGAATTAATTTGATTAATAATTTAATTGAATCTATAAATATTTTAATTCACTTTTATTTTACCTTTCCCTTTTTGCTCTCTTTCAGAGGGATTGAATTATTTTGTCCAATTAGAAATACCATATTTAGGAATCAATTTGATTAATAATTTTTTTTAATCTCTAAATATTTTAATAAACTGTTATTTTGCCTTCCCGCTTTGCTCTCTTTCAGAGGAATTGAATTATTTTGTCCAATTAGAACTCAATTTGATTAATAATTTATTTGAATCTATAAATATTTTAATCCACTGTTATTTTGCCTTCCCCCTTTGCACCACAGTAAAACGTGCCTTTTGAGTACTCTGCTGCCAAAGGTACCAACGATATGCACTTAACGTATTTCGTTCTCTTCGTTTTTTTTTTGTCTTGCCGTACAAAGCATCATATCTTCTTAAAGTCATGAGACAGCCGCATTTGCTGTAGTATTTACTTGCCTCATGTTGTTTGCCACGATTTAACAAACCATGCATTATGTCGGTTGCGTTGTTGTTGCACCCGTTGCACGTGCAGCTCGTTGTTTGTGCCGTTGTAAAAATCTTTACTTTAAGCACGTGCAATAGCTTTTTTTCTGTCCAGCCCAAAACATCATTATCACTAGCAGCAACGCCGCCGCCATCCTCATCATTATGGTGAGCTTTATGCTTAAATAAC
>JAHXMU010000365.1:0-38238 GCA_019455685.1 Philornis downsi | reverse complement strand
TCATGCCAACCCAACCCATAATATGGGCCGATCAGCCAACCACCCCATTATCGTCATCATCTTTGTATTAAATACAATTTTCCAGAGATTTTGACTTTTCCCCTGACAAGAAGCAGCGACAGACAGGCAGCCAGACGACTACCAGAACACGTGAAATCTGGAAAGCTGACGTGATTTCTCAAAAGCACAGCGTGCGGTCGTGTAATGCTCTCGTCGATTTTTGGACCGGCTCATCAAATCTCCTTTAGGCTTAACGCTCCTGAGGGGTGCTTCACTCACCAGCCGGGGTGTGAGCAATGTAACACATAGGAAAGTTGCCACTGCCACTGGTTTTGCTATCGGACTTGAATGACGATTGAACTGGGCGAACTGGGCGAACTGGGGTGAAGAATTGAATAAACTCCACGGTTTCGTGCCATTTGATACTATTTGGTAATAAAATCGGTGTTGCAACAAGATACATTCGAAAAACTCTAGTCGATTTGTTGAATTCCATTATTATTAATTTGTAGTGGAAGCTGAGATGACTTTATTGTCGTTGTTTGTGCATTTAAGGAAGTCATTTAACTAATGATGATGAGAAACGTATAAAAGTTGAGAAGAGGAAGGACATAAGGACATTGCATTGACAGAAATATTACGGAGATGCCAATTTTTGCTGGAATGTGGCAAGCAATTGGATCATTTGGCTGATAGACTACTATAAGTGTTGTAAGAGGAAAGGAGGGAAGAAGCCAGGAATATATCAAATTTCCGAAAGAGTTACAAAGAAAAGTAAATTCACCAGTTAACCATGAGATCTATTCAATTCATAACCAACTGAATAATAAGTAAACTGTAATCTAATAAAGCCCACAATTAAATCAATCAGTTTATCGCACCAATTGTGCTTCAATAAGAAACTCAAATGACTTTTTTTTCAATCAATCAATCAATTGATTGCAATCAATGAAATCAATTGATTTTAATCAATCACGCATATGTGATTTCACTCATTTTTTTATTGCATAGAAAATTTAATTTTATTTTATATTAGTTTTATAATTAGTTTTGAAGATGATAGATTGTAAATTACCTTCATGCTTATTCACGCATATGTGGCAGCTGATCAGAAAATCATTTATTGCGGCGTGAAGGGTTGAAGTTTCGATCGTCTCAATTATAGTTTTAATGGACTGTTTCTATTGAGTCCAATTCTTTGGTTTCATTTTGCACACCTCACGCTTGACATGACCCCATACAAAAAGTCTAGTGCAATTACGTCAGATGCATCAGGTGACCTTGGGGTACAGTGGATAATGAAATTTCTGGATATTAATTTGTTTGGAAATTTTCGTTGGAAGTCCGCCATAACCGGTCTTGCTATGTGTGCAGTTACTCTATCTTACTGGAACCAAAAGCTGCTACAAAAGATATGTCTTCGGCGCAGTTTTGGGTAAAAAACTCCTCCAGCATCTATTTAACATTCATTGACAATTACTGTTACAACATTTTCCTCAAAGAATTAAGGCCCCACAATGTACTTTAATGAAACTGCGCATCAGGTAGTGACTCGTTCTGGGTGCAGTTCTGTCTCATGGAGTATTACTGGATTAGATTTATGCCATATACGGCAATTTTATTTGTTTACTTTGTCGTTTAGATCAAAATGGACGTCATCAGACACAAACAAGCAATTTATTAAGTTGTTGCCTTCTTCGGCCATTTCAATCACTTTTTGGTCAACATTTCAAAAACGAATAGTCAAATCCGGAGGGTTTAACTTACTTGTTTATTTGAACTTTGTACGGAAATAAGTTTAAGTCATCATCAATTATCCGTTGTAACGCCTGTCTGCTTACTCCAATTTGCCCTAATAAGTTTCGGGTCGAAACGCTTTGATTTGCCGATGCTACAGTCGCAATTGTGCCCTGAACTCGAACATAGCGATCTCGATGGTACGGTCTTCGATGCGATGCTTCCAGATTTGGCAAACATGTTTACCCACCTTATAATGATTCATCTACTCGGGGGAGTTTTGCCAAACTCCGGCCTGAATTCGCTTTGAACAGAAATAAAGGACAGTATCCCAAGCATTCATTATAATAAATATAAACAGTAACCTGCCAAATAAACGAAAAGAAAAAGGCCGATTGCGCACATAAACGTTTTGTGTTGTGTTTTTGTGTTTTGTTACATTTTGTGTTTGTGGCACGATTCGTGCGCCACCCTGTATCTTTTAGTCGAATGCGCTTCATGATTTTTTAAGTCAATTAAGTGATGTTCGGTCTGTCTCTCTGGCTGGCTAGCCGGCAGGTTAGTAGACATAATAACTACCGTAAATCTTTATAAAATGTCTTAAAAAATAAAATTTCTTCCAATATTTTTTCAGATCGTAAACGGTTACTGTAAATAAGCTATACCGGCCGCCCCCCTTCTGGAACCTGCCATACAAATTGACCAATTTTCGCAAATTAAACTTTGTCCCTCTAATTCGTAATTCATGTTCTGCAGCGATCTAAGTTTGTGTCCATTGTTTTAATATACAGGGTGCCCCAACAAGAACACACGATTTAAATTTGGCGCCATTCGAAGTGTCATTCTTTGACATTTGAACAATTGTTATTGTTTGCTAGTAGAAGGTACGAGGTTAGTAAAAATGGAGCGCTACACGAATGAACAACGCATTCTCATTGTGAAATTGTTTTACCAAAATGGTGAAAGTTTTGCGCCTACAGTTCGCTAATTGCGATCAATTTGGGGTAACAATAATGCTCCAAAAGAGTCAACTGTAAAGAGATTAATGGGTAAATTTGCCATAACTGGGTCTGTTAGTGATATAAAGACAACAACGCGCCTTCGACCAGGTCGATCGACCGAAAATATCGCAGCTGTACATGATGATGTCGCTCAAACTACATTCACCTCTATTTGACACCGAGCTCAGCAAATTGGTGTCTCTACTATGCAGCGAATTTTGACGAAAGATTTGCATCTTCATGCATACAAAGTTCAACTGACTCACGAACTGAAGCCAGCTGATCATGGACAGCGAAAAGAGTTCTTTAACTGGGTATTGGAGAGACAACATGAAAATGCTGATTTTGTGACGAGGCCCATTTCCATCTTGATGGCTTCGTCAATAGCCAGAATTGTAGCATTTGGGGTGAGGGAAATCCTCGAGTGATTCACGAGAAACAAATGCATTCTCAGCGTATCACTGTGTGGTGTGGATTTTGGGCTGGAGGAATCTTTGGACCTTTTTTTATGAAAATGAGGCATGTCAAGCGCAAACAGACAATGGTGTTTGGTATCGTGAAATGATAACCAGTTTTTTCGTGCCTAGAATTGAAGAAATGAATGTGGAGGGCATGTGGTTTCAACAAGACGGCGCCACATGTCACACAGCCAGAGAAACAATTCATTTGCTGCATCAGTCATTCAAATCTTGCGTTCTTGTTGGGACACCCTTTATATTGCTTTGATAACATCGAATTAGTAACTCCCGTACAAATGACAGGTTTAATACTAATATTTTTAGGTTCCTTTCCTTTCTATACTATTCTATTTTTTTTTTTTTTTTTTTTTTTTTTTGCTTTACAATTCTTGGTAAAATTTGGTAAAAATCTATCTTATTAGGTTCATATCTTCTATACGGTTGCACAAAATTCAGTGAAATTTGTGCAAGTATTCCTGTTTTGGTAGGATAATGTCTGAGAATAAAAATTAATCGTATTATCGTGTCTGTTCTATTACCTCCCATACTAATTGATTGATTTTCCGGAATACAAATTTTTCAATTAATTATTATTCTTATTTCAAAAATATTTGAATAAATATTTATAAATTTAAAATATTATGTACGCAATATTTCCAACTTCAAAATGAGATAAGTAATTTCGTTAGTTTTGCAAAATAAAGTATATCAATGCCTCAGCGCCTCTAGAACATTATTGAAGCTAATCGAAAGCAATTAATCTGTTATACAAGTGTAATACAGTATTAAAGTATAATACTTAAACGACAGACATACTCGTTCTATAATTGCAACGGAAGCACTTCTTTATTTTGGAAAAGATATTCATTTAACGTATTTTTCAAATGCTGAAATGGTTTCTGAATTTGTTATAACCAGTGGCAAGTTGTTACACTCAGCGTTGCCTGCTTATTCTATTCGTCGTTTGATGGTTTCTAGACGACATCTGGTAGCACTTAAATTAAAACTGTTAATTGTATAAAAATTATACCGATTTCTTTGAAAAGTAATTGTGTGGTACCCGACTCCATGCGTGACTTTAAAAACATAAAGAAGCAGCAGCATTTTGTACAAATCATAGACATCGTAAAATATATTTTTGCAAAATCTCTGCATAACATCAATATTTAAAATGTAATGGGAAGATTGAAAATAATTTTGCGGAATTTGTTTTGCAATATAGGCAACAATTTCAAGTCGGAATTTCTTTTATGTCAACACACAGAGTGGCGCACCAATTGCACTACAATAAAAAATTTAAATAACTTTTTCATTTAATCAATGTTTTTTATTTATTTGGCACCTTAGACGCTCAGTTTTAGTTGTTAAATTTTTGCCGCATAAAATATTACGTTCTTAAATTTGTTTGGAAGGCATGAAAATCTCTACATTCCCTTACTTTTTTATTTCTTTCGCTCCCTTTCTGTACTTTTTTATTGCCTTCCTTTTATTTCAATTTTGATAATATATGTTAAGTTAATCTGTGCATTTAAAATAAATGACATTTCAGAATTTACTACATCAATTAATTCTAGATTGAAATTGAAAATTTGATTTTTGCCAAGTTTCGTTTTTCCAAATGAGCTTCGGCCTTTCATCTCCCACCTCGGGCGTACGCAAAAAAATTTTCAAATCAGAGATCATCGTAAAAGTTTGGTTTGATATTGTAAAATTATTTAAAGAATTATACACTACAATTCTCTTTCCGATTTATATTCGAAACAATAACTTACTTTATACATTCATTGATACTCTGTTCTCTTTATTTTAGCTCAAATGCTTTAATTTAATGTTTTTAAATAAAAGCTTGTTTTATTATATTGTCCCAACGTGTCGTCAATTGATACTGTTTCTTTGTTAAAACGTAAAGAAATAAATATTTTGATTCAGGAACCTGAAACGAAAGTATAGTTTTATGGTATTTCGTTTCTTAATCTGAATCACAGTCAAAATCATATTTATAGTTCTACTAGCCGACCCGCAAACGTTGCTTTGCCTTCAAATTTTTGGCAGGAGCAGAAATAATTGTTTTTTAATTTGTGGTTTGTATAGGAGGTACCACTCCCCATTGTCCAATCCCGCCCATATTTGCAGCAACACTTAAGATATGTACACCAAACCGATGTACCAAATTTTGTTCAAATACCGTAAGCAGGAGCAGAAATAATTGATTTTTAATTTTTTGTTTGTATGGGAGGTACCACGCCCCTTTGTCCAATTGGACCGAATTGTAAATCTAAACCATCCCGGGCACCACCCAGACGCATATACAAAAATTTATGCAAAGCGGTCCAGCCGTTTAGGAGGAGTTCACTGACAACGCCCGTATAGTAGAATTATATATGTAACGATTTCTTGGCAGAGAAAAAGTTCTGGCGTCAAACTGCGATCGATGAAAATGACTTAAACAATTTATTTTCTGAATTTACGATGGCAGACTCTTAGACATTTTTACAGCTATTCAAAATTATTGCCTACTTTGATGAATTGTTTAATTTTTTAAAATACAAACAAAACATTTCATAGATTAAATCAGTATCAAAATTCTTTCGAATTTCGTTTCGGGTATAAGAATCAAAATCACATTTCATTGTAATTTCACTTTGGGTGTTTGAAACACAATAAAAATCGTGTATATTTTTAATTCAAAGTAAAGAAACTGAAACAAATCAAAACTGTTTTTTGAATTTTATTGCGTTTTGGTGATGATATCCGCTTCAAATATATTTTCTCGTTCAGTGAAGACAGTACAACATATCAGCGATAACTATGAAGGTTGTCCCAACAAGAACGCAAGATTTAAGTTTTAAATAAAACACAAAAATTTTAAAAAGAAATCGTGAAACTTTATTATATCGTAAAGTAGACAGAATGAGGTTATGTATGGAACAACACATCTTTTTTTCATAAATGCTGCGGAATTTCATTAACGCAACGTCCAATTTCCTCTTTTAAGACTTGAGTCGTCGTCGGCTTATTCGCGTAAACCATCGACTTTAAAAAACCCCAAAGAAAAAAGTCTAATGGTGTTAAATCGCACGATCTAGGCGGCCAATTCTGGTCTCCAAAACGCGAAATAAAACGACCAGGAAATGACTGATGCAGCAGTTGAATTGTTTCTCTGGCTGTATGACATGTGGCGCCGTCTTGTTGAAACCACATGCCCTCCACATTCATTTCTTCAATTGTAGGCACGAAAAAACTGGTTATCATTTCAGGATACCGCACACCATTGACTGTTTGCGCTTGGCGTGCCTCATTTTCATAAAGAAAGGTGCAATGATTCCTCCAGCCCAAAATCCACACTACACAGTGGCACGTTGAGGATGCATTTGCTTCTCGTGAATCACTCGAGGATTTCCCTCACCCCAAATGCGACAATTCTGCCTATTGAAGAAGCCATCAAGATGGAAATTGGCCTCGTCACATATTCAGCATTTTCATGTTGTCTCTCCAATACTTAATTAACGAACTCCCTTCGCTGTCCATGGTCAGCTGGCTTCAGTTCCTGAGTCAATTGAACTTTGTATGCATGAAGATGCAAATCTTTCGCCAAAATTCGCTGCATGGTGGATTTGGAGACACCCATTTGCTGAGCTCCGTGTCGAATCGATCGACCTGGTCTAAGGCGCGTTGTTGTCTTTACATCACTAACAGACCCAGTTTTGGCAAATTTATACATTAATCTCTTTACAGTTGACTCCTTTGGAGCATTATTGTGACCCCAAATTGATCGCAATTTGCGAACTGTAGCCACAAAACTTTCACCATTTTGGTAAAACAATTTCACAATGAGAATACGTTATTCAATCTTGTAGCGCTCCATTTTTACTAACCTCGTAGCTTCTACTAGCAAACAATAACAGTTGTTCAAATGTCAAACAATGACACTTCGAATGGCGCCAAATTTAAATCTTGCGTTCTTGTTGGGATTTATGTTTATTACTTTACATTTTTGTTTAATTAAGACAAAATTGTCTTCAAATTGTTCAATTGTTCAATTTATCTTCAAATAGAAGAATTATATTGATGAAAGATTTATCATCAGTTAAACAAAATGGCAAAATATAAAATTTGTGGCAAATTTCTTTAAAACAATTTCAAATGAATTGAATGAATTTGAATGTGCAGAATAGGACCTACCTTCACCTTCCAAATAAGATAAAACAAACTGAAAACTGTATGTGCCTGCTTGAAATTTCATGGTCTCAAAATCGCTAAAATCAGGAACACCCTTTGTTTCATATTTCGTGCACAGATTGCTTGCACAAGATGAGACATTTGATATTCTTTTTATAATTATAATTATATGTGCGGCCTCACCAAGAGTAATACCAGTAGTTTTGATGTCTCATCCAAGTCAACCATCCATCATCATCTGAAAATTCCAACATTGAATGAACGATCACGGCCTATATAATTTTGAACCTGTTTCCACACTCTAATCACATGACCAAAAATCATAATTTGTGGGTGTAGTTTGATGGCAACACAATGTCCGGAGCAAAGAAATAATTTATACCAAAATCCAATGACATGCAATGGCATTCGGCACGAATGCGACTTGGCCACCACTTGAGACCAGAAGCTCTCATTATTAAATATCTTGCGTGACTGTTGGATTCGTTTTTAAGCTGAATTTTTGCAGGATTTCTTAACAAAACTCGTAACAGATTTACTGGGGTAAGACGTGCTGACAGACACTCTTTGGGACATGATAATTTCAAAGGAAGTGAAATGAATAAAACGCAAAGCCTTCTTCTTCAACTATCATTTAAATGCAAAACTCATCTCACAGAGGTATCATTTTGTGCTACATTTCTATGCTTAAAACGCGACGAGAAGGGGTAACGTGTTTGTTTTGCATGGTGATCATACAACATGATGATTCTCCTACATGTTAGAGGCACAGACACTATTGTGGCATCTTCCACTGTCTGTCTGCGCTGGGAATGGAAAAATGGTGGCAATGAAGACGATGCTATCGTTGGAGAGCAATAAATTTGATTTTAATCAATAACAGATCTTGGCATATCTTTAATACTTGTGTGGCTTCGCGGCCTTAACGCAACATCGTGATGGTCCGCCCTGGACATTAATATTTCATTATGTGAACGAAAGTGACCATTTCGATCTTTCTATGGAAAACCAATTAAGTGGTTATTTTGTTTAGCTACATTTCTAAAACTTCCCAAAAACAAGAAAAACACAAAAACAAAGCGAAACAAAATCAACAACCAAATGTAGAGAACCTTTCCAAAAATGTGTCCTTTCCCAAAATCCAGTAGCATTCGTTAAAATTCCTAAAATGTGAAAGACATACAGAAACACGATGCAGCGTTATGAGTCCCAGGGAACGGAAGCGTTAAATTTTTGTTTTAGCATTTTTACTAATAAAAATATTTGTCAACCCAATATTTTGAATTTAGTCAGTTTTGAGAAAATCTCAAAAGTTCTCATCCCACAAAACAGATTTTGTATTGTAGATTTCAAAAAGAGTTGTTTTCGTTTCGCTTAAGGTTGTTCGCTTTGACATTCTAGTTCCAAATGAGCCGCCTTAATGGACCTTATCGTAAAATTTGAAGGAAGACTCATCATCATCGGCATCCTCATTGTCATCCTCATCGTCATCATCATCATCACCATCCATAACAGCGACTGTCGGCAGTGGCCGCACTGAATTTTGTCAAGCTACATTTATTTGAATATGATTATGGTTTGATGAATTGGTTCATTAAATTGACGGCTATTAAAGGCATCATATGAAATAAAATGCATAAAAATTTAAATGAACAGAAAAGCAAAAAAAAAAAAAAACAAAACAAAACAAGAAATTATAACAAATCACAGTGGCATAGGGTGCCATCAAACCAAATGCAGATGTCTGTAGAAGATCTTTTTTTAAGCACGTTGAAATTCAACCAAATTAATGAAGGATTATCATTTGATATGGCAAAAATGTAACGAACAGTAGGAAGCGTCTGAGGTACCAAAGAATATTTTCATCAAATAGGTTTCATGATTTTTTCAGCCAATTGATTGGCTGGTAGACACGATAACTGTGGTACATTTTTATGAAAATTCTCAAAACTTGGTGCAACCTTATAGTGATTGAAACTGGACTATATAGGCCCGTCAATTCTGTTACCTTCGATACAAATTGACAAATTTTCGAAATATAACTCCTAATTTGTATTCTGCAGCAGCCTAAATTTTATCTTTTATTTTGGCCGAGTGATTAACTACGCTCCTTCCGGTATCTCCCATACAAATGACCTCATTAATCATTATATTCTTGAGTTCAAATCTTTCATAAAGCTGCAGCACATTCATATATGTTTCATACCAGTTAATGGTTTGCTAAAGTAATATCCGAGAGTTAAAATTATCACGCCTCTCATACAATTTGAACTTTTTTTCTAAGTAAAATTTTTTCACTATAACTCCCAACTCACAAACGACATCAGTCGAAATTTTTATTTGCTTGCAAATTTCTTTCCATTCCCCGAATGAGATATGAGAGAGCCTCTCACAATCGGTGAACTTATAGGGATTCTATCTTTAGACTCACTGAACTTGATCTATAGTTTAACGACGATTCCGTACGTCAAAATTTAGGAATAATTTACTAGACTTCTCTTCTACTCGACTACGCGATACCGATAGGTGGCTGTATTGGGGATTGAACCCACTATCGTGCGAGAGATAGTCGCATATACTAACGATCGCGCCACAGTCGAAGTGTTGTCCAAAGATGAAACTGTACCGTATTGTCACGCTCCTTCTCGTAACTCCCCCACAAATTGACCAATTTTTTGATATTTATTTTTTTCTGTAACTTCTGTAACTGCTTTATAATTCTTGGTAAAATTCGCAAAAAAATGTCGGAAACAACGTTCGTTATGGAATCCCCCATTCAAATGACCTTCTGTGGCGCTTTTCTACACGAAAAATGTCTTCCATGTGTCTTTTCTATACGAAAAGTGTCTTCTATGACACTTTTCTATACGAAAAGTTTCTTCTATGACACTTTCCTACAGGAAAAGTGTCTTCTATGACACTTTTCTATAGGAAAAGTGTCTTCTACGATACTTTTTCTGTACGGAAAGTGACTTCTATGACACTTTTCTGTGCAAAAAGTGTCTTCTATGACACTTTTTATACAAAAAGTGACTTCTATGGCACTTTTCTATACGAAAAGTGTCTTATGTGGCACTTTTCTGTACGAAAAGTGTCTTCTACGACACATTTATGTACGAAAAGTGTCTTCTACGTTTGTATAGGAAAAGTGTCTTCTATGACTCTTTTCTATAGGAAAAGTGTCTTCTATGACACTTTTCTATAGGGAAAGTTTCTTCTTAGACACTTCTATAGGAAAAGTGTTTTCTATGACACTTTTCTATAGAAAAAGTGTCTTCTATGACACTTTTCTATACCAAAAGTGTCTTCTATGACACTTTTCTACATGAAAAGTGTCTTCTATGACACTTTTCTATACGAAAAGTGTCTTCTATGACACTTTTCTATACGAAAAGTGTCCTCTACGACACTTTTCTATACGAAAAATATGAAACTGCTCTATACTAAACGTACGTATCTTCTATGACACTTCTTGAGATTGTGCGATATCTGTGTAAAATTTATTCACTAAACGGAATCAAAATAAAGTGCCGGAGAGACTGAAAAATATTTCAGTGAGGAAATTTTCACCGAAAAGAAACCCTTTCGCCAGTTTCACTCATCTTGCAGCGCATCGATACAACTATGTATTTGTTTGATACGAAAAGTTAAAAAAAAAATTAAGTTCTAATATATTTACATTAGGAATAAATTTATTAAAATTATTTTTGAATGTTATATTTGTATATTATTTATTTGTATTTTATTACTTAAAGGTTGCACACAATCGAAAAAGTCACTTCCAAACAAAGGTTTGTGAACTATAAATATGAGCATTTTTGAACGTAATTGATCGGGCATTCACTGCATTTGAAACGACTTCTACGATCGTGTTGAAAATTGTCGTCGATGTGGCCCAATAAATTGCAATAATGTGCGGTGCCGATTGTTTTCTCCCATCTTCGTGTAATCGATCTGATTTGCTCTCCTTCGAATTTGTTAAACGATTACGTTTCTTGTAAACTGACAGCAAACGCAGCACCCTTCTTGCGGATAGTTGTATTATTTGCAACAGATCATGATTCACACTGGCAGTCTTATGACTGGTCATTTAGGAACAAAATCTTTGAATTAGTATAAGTATAAACGTATCTATTTAACAATTAAAAGTAATGAACAAGTGAGGAAATTTCAGTCAGGTAAATTTCGTTAAATATACAGCAAACATCCTTTACCTTCAACACAAATTCTGCGAAATATCAGGAAAGTTATGCAAAAATAAAATAAAAAAAGTAAAAATTATGAAATTAGAAATTATATCACTGTTAACCTACTTGTGAGACACCGTAAAGGGACCATTTTCATTTGGAGAACATAATGCCTGTGGTGTGCTAAACTATGCTAAATGTAGTGCTATTGAATGAAGGATAAGGACCGAGAAACCCGTGAACTACATTAGGTAATTTGTATTAGAAAAGGCGAAATCGACCGAGGTCGATTTTTTACTAGTTTGCCAAGCAATACAATTTACATTACTGCAACTTGCGTATTAATAGATCGCTTAATTTGTATGGAAGATACCAGATTGAATGTGGAACTTAAATGCATTTTCACTCTCACAACTAAGTTCATCAATGGAATGATGTATGTCAAATTCAAATGAATTCACTGCAACTGATTAAATTTGTTATTTGTATGAATGAATACAGAAGGGGAGTGGTTAGTCTGTCGATTTTTTCAAATTATGCCAAACCTTAAATGGCAAAACAATTGAAAAAAAAATTACATTGTTTTCTCACAATTTAATTATTATTCCAGTTATTTATTGGATGATGCAAAAGCCAAGATTGATTATATAAAGAACAACATACATATGTATAAGAAACACTTAGATTTACATAATTTTAAATGTGAATTTTTATGAATTTAATTATAAATTATTATTATAAATTTTTACAATTTATTTTAAACACGAATCTAGATAACGATTTATGTTTATTTTTTCATTTCATTTTTCTTTTTTTTTTTGGCAGCCATTAGCTTTAGCAGTTATCAAAGAAGAAAAACAGTTTACTTAAAAGTATGTAATTACAAATTCTTAAAACCTGCTATTTTCATATGGAGTTAAGGAATTCCACAATCCAAATTACCCGAATTTCAAATGGTCATTGCATTACCAAACTAAGGAACCGAGGAATTAGAAAATAATAACTTCTTTCCGAACTTCCACACTCAAGTTTTGAACATAAGTAAAATGAATGTTTGAATGTCATAAAGCAGTAAAAGTTACTCTAAAATTAACAAAGTTTTCAAACGTACAAGTATATCCAAAAAATTGAATTACAATACGGTAATTTTAATCGTATTTTTTTTATAAAAATCGAATAAAACACTCAAATTTGCATCATATGTTACAATTTTTTGTTGGAATCGATAAAATGGTCTTTGCCATTAAATTTTTAAAGATAATTTTATGTAAATTTTGTCCGCGGCTCCGTCTCAAAATGTCCATTTCGTCACTTTTTCCAGCATTTCGGCCTGTATTCCACGAATAACGCGTGTTATGTTATCCTGTAAGGCTTCAATAGTGTTCTAGACTAACGATTTGACATAACCCCACAAGAAATAATCAAGAGGCGTTAAATTGCAAGATGTTGGAGGCCAACTCACAGAGCCAAATCGAGAGATGGGCTGCTTACCAAATTCATCCCTCAACATATCTATTGTTTCACGAGCAGTGTGGCATGTTGCATCGTCCTGATGAAACCACATGTCAACCAAGTTCAACTCAGCCAATTGGGGGGAAAAAAAATCCTTGTGGCTGAGTAACACATGTCCAATCGCTGAGAAATTGAAATTTACGATTGACATTTTACGATTGTCATTAACACTGGTCGCTACGGCTGCAATATTTTCTTCGGTACGCACTCTACGCATGCGAGTCGGTGATTTTATGTCCAGCAAAGTAAATTTGGTGCGAAACTTGAAGATAACAGCACGAATTGTTGATTCAGGAGGTCGATTATGACGAGCATGAATTTTGATAATAAATTTCAACGATTTACAATCGTTGCTCTTTTGTTAGTCTTTCCATGATGAAATGACAGAGTATACTGTACACTTTTCACTTGGACAGATGACGTTTGGACGCCATTGCCAACCAGTGCTGCCAACCTGAAAAACTTAAATCCTAAAAAGTCACTCTACATAATGTTTATAATCCTTTAATTTAAAATAAATTTATTTACAAATTTATATACAAGAAAACGATTATTTTTTATCTATTGTATAATCTCCCCCTTTTTATTAACTTCTTTCCTGCTATTTGGGAGCTTTTTAATTACTCTCTCATAAAACTCGCGTAGTTTTTCTAAAAAAAGCGTTCAATTCGATGTTTCGCTTCCTCGTCGTTATGGAAATTCAAATCCTTCAAGTGGTAGCTCAGACTGCAAAATAGGTGATAGTCGGACAGGGCGAGGTCTGAGGAGTAAGGTGGGTGGGGCAAAACTTTCCACCCAAACTGTGACAGTTTCTGACGGGTCCGCAAGGCAGTGTGACGCCTTGGTGCGACAGTGAAGTACCCACACATCGAAGTTGCTCACAAACCCAAGCTCTTTTATGACCCCTTTGTGGCTGAGACTGATTTCTAGATTATTTCAGCTATTTCTCTAACCGTTGCACGGGGATTAACAATAATTAAATCTCTCAGCTCTTCGGAAACAATTTCTTTTGGTCGTCCTGATCTGTGACGTATGGTGAACTAACGAATTAATCAAACGAACTTTCCGATCAACCCAATACATAACAAATAATACGATTTGTTGAATTTCGGAAAATCGCCTAATTTGTATGGGAGGTAAAATATTAGGTAAAATATTAAGTCAAATACAAGGTGGCGCAATAGAACGTGTATATTGCATCATCTTTTTCTGCGAGGTAGAAAAGGCGCGGGCGGGGGGGACGCCTACATCATTGTGTTGGCGGTCTCATGGAGTTTTAGTCGCTATGAATCACTTCGACGGAAAGCGTCGCGCATTTTGTGTGCGCGCATTTTACGAGAACTCTCGTTCATATATTGCTACTAGGCGACTATATTGTGCTAAATATGGGTAAAGCGTTTTGAAGGGACCGGTTCAACATTTAAACCACAAGCAAATGGTCGCCCCAGGAACATCTTGGACCGAAGACAATGTTGAGAGAGTTATGGAGTCAGTACGAGGAAATCCACAAATGTCGACTCGCAAGAGGTCGTCTGTCTTACAATTATCGCGACGAAGTTTGCAACGAATTTTAACATTGGATCTTAAACTGCATCCATATAAGCTGCAATTAACACAAGAATTGAAAGAGTCTGATTTCATAACAAGGCTCGCATTTGCTAATGAAATGCTTAATCGATTTTCCAATTTTGACAATATCCTTTTCTCTGACGAGGCTCATTTCCTTATGAATGGGTTCGTAAACCGTCAAAATTGTCGTTACTGGAACAGTGAAAATCCTAAAATCAAACACCAGAAACCATTGCATAGTCCTAAAGTGACAGTATGGGCAGCAATCTCTGGCAAAGGAATAATTGGTCCTTTTTTCTTCGAAAATGCGCGGGGCCAAAACGTCACGGTTAATACGGAACGCTATGTTGAGATGTTGGACGGATTTTTGGCTCCAGAAATTGAAAGTTCAAGAATAGTGAATTCCAGAACTTGGTTCCAACAAGATGAAGCTACCTGTCACACATCAAATGACTCCATGGCGGTGGTGAAGCAGATATTCCCTGGCAGACTGATTTCGAAAAGAGGTGATATCCCTCTTGTTTCTTGACTTTTTTTGTGGGGATACCTCAAACACAAAGTCTACAGTAATAATCCAAGAAACATTGTTCAGCTCAAGGAGAATATCCGTGGTGAAATGGCAGCCATTACACCAGTATTACTGAAGAAAGTTTTCAATAATTTTCGTTTGCGGTTAGAGGAGTGCCGTCGTAGAGAGAGTCACCATTTAGATGATGTTATTTTTAAAAAATAAACTCCATATATTACTCTACAATGCCTTGGATTTATTTTCACCATACCCTTTGTATTTATTTTTTAATCTATTTTTTAAATATGCACGTTCTATTGCGCCACCCGTTATTTCATTAAATATTAAGTTAAATACTAAATAAAATATTAGGCAAAATATGAGGCTACTTCAAATTTTAGCAAGTTTCAGCCCGCCATCAGGAGAGATGAACATCACTCAGTTGACTTTAAAAGTTTTCAAATGCATTTGATCCACAGATTCTTGACACCTTAAAAGCCTCCTTTCACGTGTTATTTGTTTATCGTATGATATGGTACATCTTCATATTCCTTCGAGTTAAGACACGAAAATACAGAATTTTGCTGTTTTGGCTTATATGGCAACAAATATTTCCACAATTTGTGTGAGAGGCGAATTCATTCATTGGCTCATCTCGACTGAATTCGCAGTAGAACATTCGATCATCACAATTTTCCAGGACCTTGTCGATGGAGTGGTGTGCGACATGGTGCGTTACCATGCTGAAATCCAAGAATAATCGATTTCGTATAGGGTTATCAATTATTCGTTTTCAAATATTTAATTTCAGAATCCACAAAATATCGGTTGGCCGAAATAACAATTCCAGTTGCACTTTCGAAAAATGGGCGGATGTTGCTGTCTATAAATGTGTTGAATTCTCGATTTACGAGCGGATATTCCAATCCATGGATTCCATAATTTTCTCCATTAACATAGCCTTCAGGATATGATTAAATTAAATTATCTGTATTCGGACTATATAAGAATTTAATATATAAATAATAACATTTGCATACAATTCAGTGAGCAGAAAACTGTCTATTTTCCTACTTTGTCATAAATAAACTATAACAATATGTATATATACATATATATATATATATATATATATATATATATACCTATATAAATATTAAGTTTGAATGCATTACATCAGCTTGTGAATATTTCAATAGGATCAAACAAAAAACATGAATCTCTATCAATCAACAAATTCCCTTTTAAATCGCAAAGGCTTTTGTGTTCATTGACAATGAAACAAATATCGATATTTATAATGAAAATACAATGTATAAATAAATATAAATAAGTCCTATCCATTCATCCATTTGCATGCTAAAAGTTTCACAGATTTGTGTTTATAATTGAAAATATTCTATGGCATCCATGAGGACAATGCTATATTCTCACATACAAACGCACATACCCCAACACTGGGCTCATAAATATGAGCGCACGAACGAGAACTCATCTGGCAAAAAAGGATAATCCAACAAAAAGTATTGTTTGCTTACACTTTGACATGTCATTCGTTCTGTGTTCGCAGCAACGGACCAGGGTTGCTGCGAGCAGAGGAATTGGCTGCATAGTATCCACAGTCACATCGAACAAGGCTCTGCCATGGCAACGAGAAAAATTATTACAGATTCAGGCAAGGGGGAAAGCTATACGTCCTGGCAATTGGCGCATTTGGTAATGCAGATCTCTTTTGTGCCGTGAAACAGGTTGGTCCAATGACATTTAGTCAACAGATTATCTCCCAATTGCTATAAATTGTGTCTTTTTGTCACTTTTGCCTTCGGTAGCATTTGAATAAGGGGTTTCTACGTTGTGTGTATCTGAGTTGCCTTAGTTTTTCCAATATAAATTCACACACACGTAGCTTCATCTAACCCTTATTATTCAAATATGTAATTATATAGATAAGAGTTGGCTAAAAATTAATCAGCATAGTTTTTCTATGGTTTCTGGGCAACATGAATTTGCATAGTTTTCGAAATAGTAGTTTGCTGTACCAATGTCGGCTTGACTCGACACAAACCTCTTGCCACAAAGGCACTTCTTTGTTTTAAAAGTAATGACAGACAACCAAATTAAAGCAGTACGATTGATGGTATACAAATTGGTAGCCCAATGCACTCAACATTGCCACTGTGAATATTAATATGTTTAGGAAATTATTAGAGGGGGAGACAATCCTGCAAGGAAATCATCTTCTAGTCAAACATTTCCTGTACAGCCTGTCCAAAGACTATCTTCCTTTTTCAATTTTGCGTCAAAAATTCCTACTTTCTTGCACTAAACGTGTGTTCCAAAATTTTTTCTATAAGAACGTATCTACATCAAAATTTTTCTCCGTAGACAATGTTTTTCATGACACTTTTTTGTATGCAAAATCTTTTTCATGACACTCATCTGCATGAAAAATGCCTTTCATCAAACTTTTCTACGTGAAAAATTTCTGCCACCAAATTCTTATACATGAAAAATGTCCTCCATCAGAATTTTCTGCATTAATGGTGTCCAAAAAACTTTTTGACATGACACTTTTTCATACGAAAAGTGTCTTCTATGACACGTTTTTATACAAAAAGTGTCTTCTATCACACTTTTTTATATAAAAAGTGTCGTCTATCACACTTTTTTATATAAAAAGTGTCTTCTATCACACTTTTTTATATAAAAAGTGTCTTCTATGACACTTTTCTGTACGAAAAGTGTCTTCTCTGACACTTTTCTATACGAAAAGTGTCTTCTCTGACACTTTTCTATACGAAAAGTGTCTTCTATGACACTTTTCTATACGAAAAGTGTCTTCTATGACACTTTTCTACACGAAAAGTGTCTTCTATGACACCTTTCTATACGAAAAGTGTCTTCTATGACACCTTTCTATACGAAAAGTGTCTTCTGTGACACCTTTCTATACGAAAAGTGTCTTCTTTGACACCTTTCTATACGAAAAGTGTCCTGCTTTTCACAATAGTGTATTTTTTTTCCAAAATTGATCCGTTACTCAGAAACCGAAATGCGATTTTTCGAATAACTCGAAATCGATTTTTTGAAAAGGTGAGCATTTGAACACTACGAGGACGGTCTCAAAAGTAGCCGATCTAACAAAGAAGGAACAAATTTTCTCTATTTTTCAGCATAATCTCCTTTTAGCTCAATACAGTGTTTCCAGCTATATTCAATAACATCCATAGCCTGTTTATAGTAAGAACTGTCAAATTCCTTAAAATTGCCATCAACCGCAGACTCCACCTCTATATTGTTAGCAAATCTTTTACTACCGAGCCATTAAATCGATGCAAAAATTCGGCTTTATTGCGGTATAACATCGCCAAATTCTACTGCGCTGTTGAAACATATTCATGACGCTTTTTTTGCTTTATTGAAAGCAAGCGCAGCACCCATCTTCCGCACAGCTTTCCCATCTTCAAACCTTTTTGAAATGCCTATCATTTCAGCTAGCTAATGCATCTTCAAAACCATTTCATCGACTACCATTTTGTGGATTTTCTTAACCGTGTCTGATATGGACATCTCAATTGGTCGACCACAACGGTGTTCGTTTTGGCAGCTCGTACGGCCACGTTTAAACTCTGCTAACCAATATTTTACAGTCGTAAACGAAGGAGCAGAGTGCGCTAGAGTAGAATCTAGCTCGGCTTTAATATTGGTTGAACTGAGGCCATTCAAATGGGAATATTGAATTGAATTAAATTACGTTGACCAATTTTTTGCATGTTTACAAATTCACTGAGGTCATTTACTTTTGATGGTTCATATAAAAATACTAACCAAAGTGGCGCTTTGAGAATTGAAACATGTGTTTTATAGGGTCGCCATTGGCACCATCTATAGCAGTCACTGAGCTTGCACTCTAGGTTCTGATATGCATTTATTGTGGTCGGCAATAAATGCATATCAGAACATTGAAAATTGGATGGAATTAATTGTAAGTTGTTATCACACAATTGTTATGCCATAGGTGGTCAATTTCCGCCCTCTTACATGAATTGTGTATTATAAACATAATTTGTTGTTAGAATTAGTTAACAAAAATTGATTCGCAAAAACTGTATGCAAGTTCAGGGCATACTCGTATGATAACGGATTATCGAGTTTTCGGTTTAAAAATAAAATACACATAAAGCTTTGATTTCGATGAAACTTTTATTTCATTATAATGCATGGACTTTGCTTTCATGTATGAAATATAATGCAATTTAAATCGCCTCTGGATTGGTTGCAACAGTTAATCCTTGATCACTTTTTCGCACATTTCGGGCGGTATCTTGGCAATAATTTGATGAATGATGGTTTTTAAATGCTCAAACAGTCTGGGATTATCCGCATAAACATGGTCTTTGACGTAGCACCACAAAAAGAGTCTAACTGCGTCAAATCGCGTGATCATGGTAGCCAATTGATGTCACCCAAACGTGAAATTACGCTTTCTGGAAACTTCTCATGCAATAAAGCCAAAATCAGTGGTGTTGTGTGGCTCGTGGTACCGTTTTATTGAACACAAACATGTCGTCCAGTTCATAATCTTCATTTGTAAACCAAAAAAGGTCGGTTATCATATGGCCATAGCGCTCTAAATTGAAATTCACTTCCACTAACAGTAGCGATATTTTCGGCGGTGAGTACATTGCGATGGTGCACAGGCCTGACCACATCTGTAATGCTTCCAGTCTCTTCAAAATTCTTTATAATCTTGCCAATTCCTTGCACAGTAGGTCGATTATTACGTCCATAATCACCTCACAATGCACGAAAAGTGCCCATTTTTGAGTCAATAGTTTTGTAGTAAGTTTCAACTATTTAAATCATCCATATTTGTAAATGGCGAACTTTTCACTAAATAAATAACACTTCAGAAGACAGGTACTTAACAACTGACAGCCTTGCCATGTACCATTATTATGCCATGGGAGTGTTAATATCGGCCATTTCACATGAATTGCGCATTTGGCTATAATTAGAATTTGTTAACAAAAATTGATTCGCAATAACTGTATGCAAATTAGTTTACCAGGACATCTAATACATTTCAAATTTTAATTAATAACTACGTAGTTTTTCGTGGTACAAAAAAATTTATGATTATATGTATGAACAAATTGGATTTATATCAGTTAAACAATTATTATATATGTCATAAATTTAACACATAAATGATCGTAATTATTTGTTTTTTTGGTGTTATTCTAAATCAAATGCTTGTGCGAATTTTGTATCATATCAATACAATCGTTCACATTTCTATTCCATTCTACCATAATATCGTTTTAAAAGTTACACCCTTTTGGCGCTGCCAACTCGAAATGAGAAAAACAAACATGTAAATCCATGAAAAGCGGCTGATTAAATCTGATCCTTGATGACTCTTTTGCTGGTGGCGGTAGCAAAGCAATTGCAGTGTTTGATTTGAAGAGTTAATGGTTCAGTTGTTTGATTATTCTAACATTTGAAGTCATATTTGTGTAAACAATTATAGTTATTAACAGTTGCTATCTATTCTGCGCTTGTCCATCAACGTTTGTATGAACACATCTGTTTGACGTTAGTTTAATGTTGCTACACTGCAGAACGAACATCCAGGAAAGGGTCAATATTGGACAAAAGATTTATGAAATCTGTACAAATTACGACGATGATGATGATGATGATGATGAATGCTGCATTCGTTGATACATCTCCATAGCGTTAGTGTTGAGTTAAATCCACCCTCATTCTCTTAATGATATAGTTAAACATTTGTCCTTTTTGTGTAACTTGTTGTTTATTCGGCTGGTTTTCACCTTTGTAGGCATTTATCTGTTTGTATTTGAATTTGCTTTTGTTTTTTTCCTTTTTTTCCTATAACCATGGCAGCGAATGAATGGCAAATACATACAGCCAGAGTTTCGCCTACAAATAACGAATGGCAATTCAACGTGACAGCCTTGCAAATCCTTCTCAAGCCAAACGTGCCAACTGTATCATTCGACCCAACGATCATTCAGTAAACCCATCAGCCAACAAACAATGAACCGAACAAACATTGTAACCAGTTACTGGGTTCATACCTAGCTATCTACTTGTACAGTGATGGTCAAAACATATGCAACGTAAATGCAATTTTAACTAAAAGTACATTTTTTTAATCCAAACACCTTAAGAATTTTCTTCATTTATTTATTTATTTATTTTTTTTTTTTGTATTAAATTCAGATGTTTTTTTTTCTTTTTTAATATACGTATTGCAAAATCAAAAATTTTCATTACCTTAAGACAAAAACAAAAATAGTTTTAACAAAATAAGTCGAAATTCAAAACTTTTCCAACTCGTAAAAAAACTTAAAAAAAAAACAATATTAAGTGTTGAATATTTTGTGGCATAGCCGTTGTTTTTTTATTACTTCCGAACATCTTTTAGGCATTGAGGAAATAAATTTTTCAATGAAATCGCTTGAAATAGCATTCCACTGCTTTTCCATTTTGACGAATTTCTGATATTATATGTATGTTTGGCAATCATCCACATGTTCTCCATCAGGTTGAGATCGGGACATTCAGGTGGCCATGACATACAAGGTGAATTTTCATGTTTGTCTAAAAATATATACTTATTCGTCAATTTCTATTTTATATCCTTCAAAGTAGTCCCCCTCAGATATAACACACCTGTGACAGAGTTTTTTTCACTGCTCGAAGTAGTTCCGATATGCTGTGTCCTTGAGCACTCTCAGCAATTCGGTTTTCATCTCCTCAATCGTCGCAAAACGCCGTCTTTTCATGGGTCTCTTCAATCTTGGGAACAGAAAAAAGTCGCAGGGGCCAAGTCTGGTGAATACGGTGGCTGAGGCATGATAACGGTGTTGCATTTGGCTAAATAATCTATCACAAGCAAAGATGATCGAGCAGGTGCATTATCATGATGCAAATTCATGAATTTTTTACCCACAATTCCAAAATTCTTCGTATTGCTTCACGCAAACAGAGCATAACTTCAAGGTAATACTCATTGTTTACCGTATGAACTCGTGGTAAGAACTCCTGATGCACTACGCCGTGGTAATCGAAGAAAACAGTGAGCAAAATCTTGACATTTGATCGAATTTGGCGTACTTTTTTTGATCTTGGCTCTCCTGGACTCGTCTTCCATTGGGACGATTGGGCTTTGGTTTCGATGTCATAACCATACTCGTATACTCATGATTCATCACCATGACCATGACCCACCATCAGTTATGACCCTTTTAAGCAAATCTGGATCATCGTTTACTTCATTTAACAATTCCTGAGCGATGCTCATGCGAAGTTGTTTTTGGTCAAAATTCAGCAATTTTGGAACGAACTTCGCTGTCACACGCTTCATGGCCAAAATTTCCGAAAATATTGCATGGCATGAGCCAACCGTTATGCCGACATCCTCAGCAACTTCTCTATTTGTGATTCGACGATTCTCCATAACAATCTTCTTTACTTTCTCAACATTTTCATCGGTTGTTGATGTGCAGGGGCGTCCAGGGCGAGCGTCGTGATTCACATTGTCTCGACCTTCTGACTCAGAGTAATCTCACCGTAAGCCACTGTCAACATTTCAGGTGTTTTTGAGCACTCAATTTCATTTTTTACACAAAATTTGATGCAGCTTCTTTGGTTCATTTTTTTCGACAACAGAAAATCGCCGAACACGCGAAACGCTTGTCTTATTTATGCCTCTCACAAACAAACTAAACATGCTATATGGATAAAACCGTCAACATATCTTCGAGACGAGTGTACCAACATAAAAAAAAATAATAATCGAAAATCGAATGTACGCAGCCAACGAAATTTAAAAAATTCACCTTATTTTTTGAACATATATCGTAACATTGATTTGATTTTTCCTCCAACCAGCCTTTAACAACCCTAGCCGTGTGCGGGAATGTCCACGAAAGTGGCATTTCCCATTCAGCGTACGGAAGCATAACTGAGCTCAGAAGATCTCTATAGATTGTGGCTGTCATTATATCAGTAATGCGGTGAATTGGATTTATTCCGTATTCCGAGAAACATTCCAACACCATAATATTTCCTCCTCAGTGTTTTCCTGTGCCGGTTGTGTACCTATGATTAAACTTTTCTACCCGAGGTCGTCGAACATTGGCTCTTGCATCTGATTCTCGAAGCTTAAATTTTGGCTAGCCAGACTACAACACATTTGTCCATTGCTGTCGAGCCCAATTAAAATATGTTTGAGCAAAGTTGAGGCGAGCTCTACGATTTTTTTCTGACACAAACCGTTTTTTTGGGCCACCTGTAGCTTTTGAGACCGCAATCTCGTGCTCTTTTTTTTATAGTGAAAAGACTCGCTTCTATGGGAATTTTATCTTCTCTGGGAACAGCTTTTGGAATTCTTCATTTTCCGATTTTCATTTTGTATCTACTAGAATTTCTGTTTAAGCTTCTCTGGGAACAGCTTTTGGAATTCTTGATTTCCCGATTTTCATTTTGTATCTACTGGAATTTCTGTTTTATCTTCTCTAGAAACAGCTTTTGGAATTCTTGATTCCCCGATTTTCATTTTGTATCTACTGGAATTTCTGTTTTAGCTTCTCTGGGAACAGCTTTTGGAATTCTTGATTTTCCGATTTTCACGTGTAGTTGTTACACGGGGTCTTCCACCTTTATGAGCTGTTTGAATGTCTCCATTGTTAACTATGCGACAAACCGTCGATTTATGAATACCATATTTTATTGAAATTTCTTTTTGAGAAAGTAAAACTCTTACTTTTAATACCGAACAGTATTTGTTTCTGGGCATTTTCCTCAAAAATTTGTAAAGCGAAGAGGTTTACCTTCAACTCTGAACTAAAACTGCTTTAACAAAACAATAAACTTGCATTTTTTTAATAAAATGCCATTACGTAAATCATAAATGATTGAAAGGAATGTGATTACTGTTATGTTCTGGCATTTGTTAGTGTTAATTGCATAGTCAAAAATAAGAGAAGAGAGAAATAAGAAGAAGAGAAGAGAAGGGAGAGTTGCAAATGTTTTTAACGCTCAATTCCTACTATCTGTAGCAATTTTGTTTTCTTATTGTTGTAAATTAATGAAATTGTTTTTTTTTATACTTTTTGTTTAACAAAAATAACGAGTGAACAAGAAGATTTCCTAAATGAGTAATTAAAACAAAAAACAAAAATGAAAACCGTACATGTCATCTCGGTTGCACATGTTTTGACCACTACTGTATATGTACGTTATATGCGGGTACAAAGTATCAGTACTGAACTGGCTGCTTCCGTAATAAATCCCTGAATATGGATGACATCAGACTCATGTGTAATACATTTTGTGTTCGTGGGAGAACTTTCATTCATATATAATCGCATACATGTAGTAGTCTGTAATATGTATTTGTGTATATACGAGTACGTATGTATGCTCGTATTATTATGTTCATATACGAGTATAAATAAACGCATATATCGTTTGTATGGTATTTACTTTAGTATGTGGCTTTTGTACGGAGGAGATTTGATATGTTTGGTATAATTTGTAAAAGTTTTTGATTGAGTCTTAATTTAGAAGAAGCTCATTCTTAGAGCAGATCCATTATTCCATGCTTTTTGCACTTTGTTTTCCAAATAGGTAACACTTTTTTGAATTCTTTATGCAAAATTTTGTAAGAGAACAATAACTTAAATAATGGAATCAATAATGAAATCAAATCCTTACCCTCTTCAATGTAATGGATACTAATTAAAATGTTGCACACACAGAAAAGTACTTAAATCAATTTCAGTTAACAAAATTCGCATCAGGATTATAACATTCTTCGGGTTCAAAAGTAAATTTCAGTAAATCACACATAAAGCTATGATTTCGATGTAATTTTTATTTGACTATAACGCTTGCATTGGATTGGTTGCAGCAGTAAATCCTTTTGATTAACTGTTTTGACCATCATAATGTTAACAATATTTACTATATATAAGACAAAACTCCGCGTAATAGTGCATATTTGGTCAGTTGCTTTGGTGATCTAGATATTGGTGTGTGCCGGAAATGCAACTAAGTAAACAACTCTAAAGAATTGCTTTGAATATTTGTAAAACAATTCTGAAGAATTGTTTTGGATAAATATTGCAAATCAACAATTTAAAAATCATTCCAAAGAATTATTTTGTGTAAAAAAACAATGGAAATCAACAAATCTACTATATGTGAAACAATTCCAAAAAAACTGTGTTAAAATTTATTGACACGTGCCGGAATTGTAGCAGGCTTAGTAGGTCCACACTATGTTAATTTTATATTACAAAAGGGGGCTTTGATATAACAATTAACCATTTTTACGGGTTCTTCGGTTATTAAACGATCCATATTCGTAAATGGCAAACTTTTCACTAAATAAATAACACTTCAGAAGACAGGTACTTAACAGTTGACAGTTTTGCCAAACCGGCAGTTTTGAAACCACTAAAGCCAAGGGAGAGCTTATCACATTCACTGCTTTTATACACAAAAGTGTGATGCTTTTCGACATGCTCAAAAATGAGTTCAGAATGAACTTAATTAGGTTAAGAGGTAAAAATGTAGTTAGCAAGCCGAATATGAAATTTGAGGTGTGATAATAACAAGTTGGCCATAAAATCGACATGCGAGGTACCAAGAAAGGCAAAAATACGAAAAAATTATCCATAACTATTTTAAACTAAGAAAAAGTAGAAAATTACATCTTGCCATGGATTACAGCTATGACGTTATATGTTACAGTGGATTTAAAAATGGGTTTATTTTCGAATAAAATTTAAAAGATGAATATGGCCCGTGCCAGGAACATTACGCACGTGCTCGGCAAGCTAGCCAGTTCGGAGAATGTGGGCGGGGAACTTGTTCCTTTGCGTGACCTGGCCCTCTACAATTATAAAATATATCACGCAAAAATATTATTAAAGTTAAAGAAAGTGTCTATATTTTATATCATGCGATTCCATAGAGCCTGGGCGTTCTAGCTCTGTGCCTCTTAACCCTCCCATCCTTTGGGTTTTCTAGGGCCAAAACCTAATATTATTGAAAACCCCCACAAACATGCTTTCCTTCCCTCCGACACTGAAGTTTTTTCACATGTGGTAATTTACTTTATAATTAACTTCTTTTATTTTTCATAGCAAAACATAAATAATTATATTCTTCAATTCATAGTAAAGCAAATTTGAAAAAGAAAGAAAAGAAAAGAAATTTAGACATGTATGTATGCATATAAGGTTTCAGCACCAAAAATAAATCAAAAATTGAATTCAAGAAAATGAGAAAAAAACAACCGTAACAAAATCAACAATAAATATTCCAATAAAATAGAATTGTTTGAAGCAAATAGAAAATGTTTGAAGCAAAAATTACATATTTATAAATATACTTTTATAATACTTATATCAGAATACGAAATAAAAGGAAACTTACATTTTTCGGTATGACATCCAACGTTGCTGAAAGGCCTTTCTGCGAGGTTCGATGAATTTCTTGGACATTTAGGTTTGATAGATAATGTAAAAGCAAGATATAGGAAAAAAATCGAGTCTGATAAAATATTCAAATTCGAAGCACAACATTAGAAAACATATACCTAATGGTCCACTTTAAAGATAGGGTTGCGTGCCGAATTTTTGTTTTACTTGCAGCGAAAATTGACTGAATTTCTTTGTTGATTTTGCAAGTTAGATTTAACATAAATTAGATTCAGTTAGGTTTAAAACAAAAAAAAAAAAATAGAATTCATACAAAAGTAAGATATACATTTCTTTCTTTTTTTTAATTATTTTTCTTCAAGGACAATTAATTTAATTGTTTATGGAATAAAAAAAAATATGAACGTAATAAATATGAAAACCAAATTAATTAAAATGATGTCATTGAGTTTAGCAGGCAAGAACACGTCAACATTGTTGCAATTTCAGACGATGATGATGTTGCGGAAATTGTGGGCTTCTTCAAAAAAAAACTAAGTTGAGATGGAAGCAGTTTCTGTTCGATCAGGTGATATTTGAAAATGGGGATGTAGATAATCTTCCATAGGCTCCTTTATAAAATGAGCTTGTGCTGTTTTCAAGGTACAGTTGAGAGGATGCTCCTTTGAAAATAATCCGACAAAATGGCTTTTGTTTTTAAATTTGCGTTAATAATTTCGCAAGTGAGACCAATAATCCCGACCGGGGAATTAACTCCTCTGGTGGAGAATTTGTGGAAGGTCCCAATATCTGGGAAAGAAATGGTCGTGAACCACTAGTTTTAACGCCATTTTTCCGACAGTGGCTTACCTTGCATAATCTGATGCAGTAAACTCTGATTTCCCTCAAAGGAAAATAAAAAAAAAAAACACCACTACCAAATTTAAATTAAATTTTACACATTTTTTTAAACCAAAAGAAAGTACTAGTTTTCACTTCTGCAATCTGATCACAATAAAATTCCTAATTTGAGTATGCCATCCACATCAACCTATGACCACACAGAACCACTCAATGTCGAAAGATCGATTTGAACCAACAGTATGGTCTGTTTTCACTCAATCCAGTCTTACAACACCACAGATTCTATTGTAGTGGGCATTACTGGTTAAGGGTTGTATGCTGTTTCACTGCAATTGTGCTCATGTTATGCAAATGTGCGTATGATATGTCACA
This sequence comes from Philornis downsi, assembly GCA_019455685.1. NCBI lineage: Eukaryota > Metazoa > Arthropoda > Insecta > Diptera > Muscidae > Philornis > Philornis downsi. Next base: position 10,389 of record JAHXMU010000365.1, on the reverse strand, counting down.
GCAAATGTGTGTATGATATGTCACCAGGAATGGCAAACATAGACATATTTGAGTCAAAAGGGATTTTGTGATGGAACCTTGGTTGCAGCAATTATATATGATTTCATCAATTTCAATTTTCATCATTACAGATATGAGAACTTAGAAGTACTCAATCTTCACAAAGGGATTTTAATTGAAAGAAACAATCTGAACCAACTTGGATGGTATGATGGTAAATAAAGTTTCTGCCGCACTTGTAAGGTCAAAATGTTAAGTACTGAATAAGAACTGGATCAGCAGTAAGTGTGAGAAAATTACTGGTCGCTAACGATTTGCATTCGCCACCAGGATACGGAAAAGTTGTAACTAATTTGCGCACTGGCTTCGCTGTGTTTTTGATGCTCCTCCCGTTTTATTGGCATAATTTGGGAATAGCATATGGATCCGTACAACAAATACAAAAAACTAAACATGAGTAGCATTACTTTGGAGTTCAAACTTTTGGCTTCAAGCCAATGAGCAGAGGAGACCAATTTCACAAGACAGTGATCGTATGCAGATATTTCAGCACCTGGAATTCAGAAAACAGGGCGCCCCAGAGCGAAATGGATGTGCAGAAAGGGACGAGGAACTCAAGAAACGCTACAGAATACCGGTTGAAGAATATGAGAGATTTAAATTCATTTGACCGTAGGGGACCAGCTCATATAAGATTATTCCCTGTCAATTCCAAAAATCTTCATTTTTGACGCTGCCACCGCTTGAATCGGCGTTCGCCTTCATTGGACCACAACCGTTTTCGCTTGAAGTTGTCGTGAGTGACCCACTTTTTATCGCCAGTAAAAGGCGGGTAAAGTGGTATTTAACAGCTGATAGCCTTACCAGACCGCCAAGACAAACGATAAAAAATTTGATTGTATCATTTGTTTTTATTCCGATTCCGACAGTCAAACGAAAATTGTGTTGAACGGAACGAGCGATAATCGGACGGCGCATTTTCTGGAAAATATGCCGGATGAGGTAAAACTTCCCATTTATTCATCATGCTGAAGAATAACTTTCCGCGTATTATGGACGTTTCTCGTGTAGAGCTCGGCTCAATCTCATTAATTGAAGTCAATACTGATATTTGTAATAAATAACACCGACCTGGTCCCAAAATCCCCAAATTCAGAGCATAACCTTCGCAGCGTGAATATTCGACAGAGGCGACGACGTAGAAGCATGACCGGGCAGCCCCCATAACTTTCTTTTCTTTGGATTGCTGCAATGAATCCATTTTCATCACCCTTTACAACACGATGAAGAAACCCCTTCCTTTTTTGTCGCTGAAGCAGTTGTTCAGAGGTGAAAAAAATGACGCTCAACGTCGCTTGATTTCAACTCATAAGGAACCCAAATTCCTTGCTTTTGAATCATTCTCAATGCATGTAATCGCTTGGAAATGGCTTCAGCTAATACTGAAGCAAGCTCTATCTGCGTTTGACACGGATCCCTATCAAGCAATGCTGTCAATTTAGTGTCTTTGAAGGGATTTCGTCTTCCTTCAAGCAAACGGTCGTCATCAAAATCACCGTCTTTATCGCGACGGAAGTAATCTCAACACGTTGTTACGCTTAAAGCAACATCTCCATAAACGTTTTGAAGTTTTCGATGAGCTTCAGCCGCCATTTTCTCCGATTGAAAGCAGAAAATCAATACTTCCCGCATATGACGAATATTTGGCACAAAATCATGCATAATCACACAACCAAAAGACTATGGCGTCAAAAGAAAATCGCTATTGTGTCGAGATGGTATGTTTACCATATGCCTAAGCTTGGCTCATGACGTTTAGGTTATGGCAGAATCGATTAATATTTACAGCTGGCGCCATCTAGTGGCAAATAGCGGGAACTTAGTTGCGCATCTAATAATTATAATTGCTAAAGGGTTTTTTTACTCAAAAACCTGCGCAGTGAGTTATTTTGACCCTTTTTAGGGCACTGAAAATGGTATTATAGCGAATACCAAAATAGCTATCCCTCCTGACTTAACAGCTGTCAGGACGGGAAGCTATCACACAAGTTTTTGAATAAAAAGACTCTTAAGCAGTAGTACGAATGATGAAGCAAAATCAAATACTATAGTTTTCTAAATGTACTTTTTTGTCTAATACTTTTTCACTTTTCCTTAACACCAATTTTATGTTTATTTCGAAAACAACATTAACTTTTGCTTAAAAATATTAAAAAATAATAAATTTTCTTTAAATTTATGAGTTGCTTATTTAGAATGCACTTAAAATAACTTCAATTTGTGTACCTGTACCTTTAAATTTTCGAATATTCATTTAGTTTCGGGGTAGTGTGAACACATGAAAGCATATTATTATATTTAATTATTTGCATTTACAGACCCTACAAAGTTGTAATTTTGGTCATTCTCCATTGGAATTTACTGAATTATTATACCGCCTTACCTTCTCAACTACATAATATGTGCAAACAATTTTGTATATTCCTTGTAATATGGATAACAGTGCAAACCAAACAACAACTATAATAAAAACACAAAAATAAGTTCCAGCAGCAATAATAACAACAACAATAACAACCACAATGACATAGTGAAAATTGTATACTCGTACATTGTAATGCGGTTGCAGTTTTGCTTGCAACCACTGCAAATACTGCTGCAATCGAACAAAAACTGACAACGTCCAACAAACGCCATCATCATCATGATATCAACGACTCTCGTTAGTCCTTCGGTTACCACGGCTGTGAGAGTGGCCCACACTACGATTGCTCGACCATATTTGCGCTGTGGCCAATGCGCGTTTGGATCTCTGTTGGAGTCCTCTGTGGCACTTATCACACAGTGACAGCGCTGACTGAACGCTTGGTATGTTGTGTACACCGCCATCACCACGGAAAGTGACCAACATTATCCAAACCCAACACCGCAAGTTAACCGTCTCGAGGACTGAAGGAGGCAAAGCTTAAGTTATGTGAAAGATTCGATTATTGCTTTAGTAGGATACATAAATAATTGATTTTGTGATAATATGATAGTTTAATTGCTGTGGTCTAATGCAATCATTTTTGGAAAAAGCTGCGATTATTTCTGTGGTCACAGGGAAAAACGAGGGTGGTCCCAAAACTAGCCGTTATTACGTATAGATGGTGCCACTAGTTTGGCACCACGTTGTTCAGCACTTTCATTTGAGCCATCAAAAACAAACAATCTCAGTGAATTTGTAAACATGCAATAAATTGATCACCGTTATGTAATTCAATATTTCTATTTGAAAGCTCTCAGTTCCACCAATATTGAAGCCGAGCTAGATTCTATTCTGGCGGAGACTGCTCCATCGTTTACGAATGCAAAATATTGGCTAGCAGAGTTTAAACAAGGCCGCACTAGCTGGCAAGACTAATAACGTAGTGGTTGACCAATTGAGGTGTCCACGTCAGACACTGTTAAGAAAATCAACAAACTGGTATTGAATGATCGTCGTCGGCTAAAGTTGCTAGAGCTAGGTGAAATGATAAGCATTTAAAAAAGTGATATGCATCGTATATTTACCGAACATTTGAAGATGAGAAAGCTATGCGCAAGATGGATGCCGCGCTTGCTTTCAATAGAGCAAAAACAGCAACGTGAAGATGTTTCAGCAGAGCAGTAGAGTTTAGCGATATTCCACCGCAATGAAGCTGAATGCTTGCGTCGATTTTTAACCATGAATGAGACATGGGTCCCCTACTCCACACCTAAGACAAAAGAACAGTCAAAGCAGTGGACTGGAATGGGAGAATCGTACCCAAAGAAGACGAAGACGGTTCCATCGCCGTCTGTTTTTTAGAATGCCCATGGGATTATTTTTATTGATTATCTTTAGAAAGGAAAAACCATCAATGGTGAATATTATGCTAACTTATTGCAGCATTTAGGTGATGAAATTATGAAAAAAGAGACATTTGGTGAAAAAGAAATTGTTGTTTCAGCAAGACAATGTTCCAGTTTACACATCCGCTATTGTAATGCCAAAATTAATAAACTAAAGTTCGAAATTCTTCATCAGGCACCTTATTTGCTCGATTTAGCTCTCTCGGACTATTTTCTGTTTGCAAACTTGAAGAAAATGGATCGTTGGTAAAAGATTTTCCAACAATGAAGAGGTGAAGTCTGGTTATTTTAAGGTGCTTTATAGTTCTTACTACCTATATAAACAGGATAAAGAAGCTATTGAATATCGATGGAAAAAGTGTATCGAGCTAAAAGGAGATTATGTTGGAAAATGAAGAAAAATCTTCCCAATATCTTTTGTATCTTCTTTGTTAAGTAGGCTAGTTTTGAGTAAGTAAAGTTAGGGCAAACTCGAGATTATCCCTTATTATTATTGTATCCATTCTAATGCATATTTACGTTCAACTCCCATTCCAAAATTCGATGTAGTTCACAAATTACAAAAATTTTTCAAAACAGCGGTTTTTGAAAAATTACGTAATATCCCTAATATCTATAGGTAGTATTAGCAAAGAACACATTTGCTGTTATTATTGTTTATGTTCTTAATACACATCTTGTCTTGTAAGTGCGATTTCAAAATATCATATATTTCGAAAGTTATACAAGTTTCCTATAATAGCGATTTCTTTGAAAAACGCTTAATATCTCATCAAATCGTGTTTTTTTTTTTTTTATTTTTTGTTTTTTTTGTTTTTTTAAGCACAGATTTGTTAATGAATTTCTTGAATTAACGTAATAAATATTCTATTATATATCGATGTGACTCCAAGATATATCGGAATAAACATAACAAAGGGAATGATAAACATCGAGAACATTATTTGAAATCTTTCGATTGTCTTTGGTTCAATGGGCGAAAGTATGGCAAAACTATTAGATTTTTGCGGAAAAATGTTTGGAAAAAAAAAATAGAAAATGTTCTTGATGGTTCACTTTCTTACCTTATGTTATTGGATGTATAAATAAGTCTCCACAGTTCTTCTTATAGCTTTGTCAAGAGGAATTTTTTGGTAACGCACATGAAAAGTACCGAATATATTTTGATCAAATACGTTTGATGACTTTTTGAAACGATTGAGCCATGTCTGTCTGCATGTCGAAGATTGTAAATAGGCTATATCGGTCCACCTCTTCTGGTACCTCCCATACAAGTTGACTCATTACCCAAAATTCATGCTTCGTTTGTTCCTCCTAAGCAGGATTCTGCAGCAACGTACACTTTTCTGGTAACTGCCATATAAATTTTAACAACATTTTTTTTTTTTGCTTTGCCTGATTCATAACCTGATACAAATGCCTATCATTATTGGATCGGCGGTCACATCGATTTATCGACAAGTCTAGTAAAAGCTTCTCCAATTGACGTTCCAAATCGTCGTTAAACTACAAGTCCTTTAACGACTATATTAAAAATACAATACCTGTAAAGTCACATCACGGTCACATCGATTTGTCTGGCAAACACTTCGCGTAGTCGAATCATCGACAAGTCTAGTAAATGCATCTCCAACTGACGTTCGAAATCGTCGTTGAACTGCAAGTCCTGTAAAGTGATTTTAAAAATACAATGCGTGTAAGGTCGTTGAATGTGGGAAGCTCTCCCATATCTCATTCATGGAGTATGCAAAGAAATTTCTTTTATTGTTTTTACTAGTAATTGTGTTCTGTAGGCTTTTCTCCTCTCTCTTAAATTCTATAAATTATTCTATATCCTTTCATAAACTGTGTAAGATTATGTGTATTTTGAATTTGTGATTTCATCTAAAACTTTTCTGTCGATTATTTAAAGAAGAAAAGTCTATTCGTAGATACGAAACAGTTTCGTATCGATGCGAAATTACTGTTTGAGTACAATTCACTAATTTCTTGTCTGATGACATCAACAGTCTTTGCTTATTAGCTCAGAAATGTATTTCACATATTGAAACATTTTTAGTCTACAAAAGTAAGCTAACGATAGTCGAGGTTTTTATAATGTTCAGCCAAATTTGACATCAATCTCAGTAGAACTATCGGTGCCATAAATATATTTGCGTCATTAACAATTTCATGGTTAAGTGTTGTAATTGCTCCTCGGTAAGCGCTTTGTGCTGAGGATCTGCTGCATTCTTATTTTATGAATAAAATTACATTATATGGAAGTATTTAATTCTAGTTTTTCCATACTTTTCTTGTTAGACAATTTGTTGAACAGTGTGATTCATCATGTTTTACAGATTTACATCAAGCGGCTGGGTCTGAAAACGAAAAAAAGATGACATTGTCCATGATCCCTTCTGGATTCTCCAACATAAATTGACCGATTTGCTGAAATTATAATTTTCCTCTGAAATTACTAATTTAAAATTGAAATTTTGTTCATTATATTGCTTTATAAAGCTTGCTTAAAGCCGGTTTAGTAGAATAATTTCTAAGCTCAACTCTCAATGTAATATATAATAAATAATATAATACATATAATATGTATATTATATATTATATTAGAGCTTAAGCAGAACGAAAACTGTTCGTAACCAGGCACAAAGGATGCTCGACGTCGCTAGGCTGCATACCCCTGTGATAGCCACAGCAAATTCCACCAAATTCTCACAACTACTACAACTAATAGCCCCTGATCCTAATGTTCCTGACGCACAGTGGCAACATATTGCGCATTCTATGGCAACTGCTGCAAAAACCATAATTGGGTACGAGAACTGCGCTCAGACAAGCCCTGGTACGATGAAAAATGCCGCATAGTGTTGGAGAAAAATGATGCTGCAAGAACAGGGCAACGTTGCAGCTTATTGTAACGCGTGCATTTAGGGAACAGTACAAGGAACAGAGAAGAGGGGCAGACAAACTTTTTAAGTAGAAGAAGCGGTTGTGGAAAGAGCGTGAAAGTAAGGAAATAGAAAGATACAGGTTCGGGTGGAGCCCAAAAATTCTAACAAAAAATAAGAAGTACAGAGTATGCAAGAGGGCTCCCCTCCTGTAAGGACAATGAGGGAAATCTGGTCACAGATACGCAGAATGTGCTGCAACTATGGAGAGAACATTTTTATAAGCTTTTAGTTCCAGATGGCAGCACGCGCCAAACAAAGATCAGAACAGCAGTATTGCGGCTTAAGAACAACAAAGCCGCGGGCGCTGATGGCCTGCCAGCAGTGCTGTTTAAAACCGGTGGCAATGAGCTGATCAACAGTCCATATCAGCTCCTAAATACGGTTTGGAATTTGAGTGTATTGTGTCCTGTATTTAAAAAACTATCGCGGTATCAGTCCTTTACCCATTGCTTATAAGGTCCTGTCGAATGTGATATGTGAAAGACTAAAGCCGATTCTAGCTGATATGATTGGACCTGATAACTCAACAAATGACTAGATATTCACTCTACAACAAATTGGATGAAGAAGACCCAAGACAAATAAATCGACACGTACTATCTTTTCGTCGATTATAAAGCTGCCCTCAATAGCCCTATACGGCAAAAACTGTATGAGGCCTTGTCCGACTCTAGAATTCCTACGAAGCTTATACGTCTTTGTAGGATGACGCTGATAGACACGAAGTCTTCAGTAAAGATAGGCAAAGATCTTAGCGAACCTTTTTACACCAAACGAGGATTTAGGCAGAGCGACAGTTTATCGTGCGACCGCTTCCACATACTGTTGGAGATTATTATTAGGAAAGCTGCAATTAACACAACTGGTAACATATTTAATAAAAGCCATATGTTACTCGCATATGCAGATAGCATAAACATTATTGGCGAGATGTTAATGCAGCCTTCTCAAGCATCGAGAAAGAAGCAGCGAAACTGGGTCTGATGGTAAACCAGGACAGAACAAAGTTATTGGTCTACTACAGTTTTCATTCGTTTGGGACGCTGTCTGAACGTTGACAACTATAATTTTAAAGTGGTGGAAGAATTCATCTATCTCGGTTCCGTTGTAAACAAAACTAATGATGCCAGCATGGAGATAAAGAGGAGAACATTGCTTGCTAACAGATGTTATTATGGACTGAGCAAGCGATACAATGATAAAGCCCTCTCTCGACAAACAAAAATCCGACTGTACCAGACGTTGGTTCTGCCTGTCTTGTTATATGGCACAGAATACTGGGATAAATCAATACTGGCAGTTTTCGAGAGGAAAATACTTCGGAAAATATATGGACCCATCATCGTTAACGGAGAGTATCGGCGTCGCATAAACAATGAGCTGTAAGAGTTATATGCCGACAACAAAGTGATCAAACGCATTAATATACAGCGATTGCGTTGGCTGGGTCATGTTGAGCGCATGGACCCAAATGCTCTGACACGGAAAGTTTTCAACAACGAACTCGATGGATGGCGCAGAAGAGGGCGACCAAAACTCCGTTGGAAGGACGAGGCTTTTGAAATACTGTCGAAGCTTAGTGTAACGAATTGGAGGTGAAGCACAGAAAGTCGAAGCGCTTGAAATTATTTTGTACGGGCGGCGTATAATGTCTATTCCAGCCGCCACTTAAGAAGAAGAGGAATATATAATACTTATTATATAATATGTAATACATAATATATACTATATAATGTGTAATATGTAAAATATGATATATAACATCGTATATATGATATACGAGAGTAGTCCTAAAAAAACTTGTCGACTTAACAAAAATGACACAAAAAAAGTTGGGAAAACCTTTCCTTTTAGCTCGATACACTTTCTGCAGTCGTATTTAGTAGCTTTTAAGCGCTGTTATTGTGAAAACTGCCAAACTCCTTAAATTAGCCACCAGCCGCACACTCCTCCTCTTCATTATTGTCCAATATTTTACTACCGAGGCGTTTGTTTTCAAATTAGCAAATACTACTGTTTTCCAAATGAGCCAAATCTGGCTAATAAGGTGTATGATGAAGCAATTTGAATTTTAATTCGTTAATTTTGGCAATCGCAATAAAAGAAAAGTGTGAACTGTATTAAACAATACTTTCTTTTTCGCTAAATGCGGCTTTTGTTACATAATATCATCACCTAAACGCTGCAATTAATTAGCATAATATTCGCGTTGATGGTTTTTCCTTTCTGAAGGTAATCAATGAAAAAAATCCAATGCACATTCCAAAAAAACAGTCGGAACAGATGGAACCGCCTTCGCCTTCTTTGAACACGATTCTCCCTTTCCAGTTCGCTGCTTTGGCTGTTTTTTTGTCTCTAAGTAGTGGATCCCAGTCTCACTAATAATTATACTGTTGAAAGCAAGCGCGGCACCCATCTTGCGCACGGCTTTTTCATCTTCAAATCTTCGGTGAATATACTATGTATAGCACTTTTGAAATGTCTATCATTTCAGCCAGCTCTCACATCCAATACGATTTTGTTTACTTTCTTAACCGTCAATGGAAATATTGAATTACATAACGGTGACCAATTTTTTTCATGTTTACAAATTCACTGAGATCGTTTTCTTTTGATGGCTCAAATAAAAATACTGGCACCATCTATACGTCAGGTCGACTAGTTTTGGAACCGCCCTGGTAATTATAATTTTGCTTTATTATTGTGCGTTAGTCGCTCAACTTTAAGTTTTTAGAGCAAAGAGTAATATTTAAATTGGCAAAATTATTTATGTTTGCAAAGTTGAATTAAAAATACTGTTGGAATTAGAAATACTAATATTGATTGAAAATATTGGATGCAATTGAACTGATGAGCAGGTTTACAAATGGACCCCTAGGAATTATAGATATAAGCTTGTTTCTTCTCAAATTTTTATTTTGCAAATAGCTATATTTTTCAAATTTGCCAACAAATCAAACAGATAAAAGTCAAAAATAAATCTCAGCTTTTGACTTTTTTTTATAACGCAGAAGCTGACATTTCGACACTGTTACAACGCAGAAGACGATTTTGAATTTTCCAGTTTTTTCAACAAACAATCGATCAGTTGAAAGGCTATTTATAGAAAACCCTACAGTGCAGATTCATGCAATACACTAAAGCCATATCATTGTCCCTCTAGCCAACATCTTTCTTCTCTTGAAATTTTCTGGTATTTTCTTAAATAATCTTACTTACATGTTTGATTACTTCCGTTTAGTTGATAATTATATTGCCTTACTATTCGATTTTCCGACCCGTAAGGGGTTAATAATACCCATCATGTTATGTGCATGAGCTACGACAACATCAATGTTTCATCTTACCATATTTGCAATAGTCGACAATTTTTTTGGATGCGTTTTCGCATTCAATACAAATGACCATCAAAAGGTGTTCCCAACCATATGGACTGGGTCCACTCATAGCTGAGGCAAACGTTGTTGCAACATTTATGGCCGTGTGGCATGTGAACGAACGCACTATCAGCGTTATGTCGCTAGACCAATCGTTCGTCTGTCCGTCCCTCCCATTCATTTGGGGCAAC